>PVKE010002064.1:0-88270 GCA_004027555.1 Craseonycteris thonglongyai
TTCAGTGCATAGTTATTTCTATTTTACTTTTTGACAGATAGAGAGAGAGACAGAGACAGAGACAGTCAGAGAACCGAACTGTGGGAACTCCCCAGTTCAGCACGTGGGTCCTGCCTGGGCCGGAGCCGGGATTCGATCCTCGGTCCTCATGGCCTCAAAGCGAGCGCTCAACCCGCTGAGCCGTCCCGGCTTTCCCCAGGATTTTTTTTCATTTTCCTTTGGTGGTCATTCTCTAACATAAGTACGTTGTGCTCATAAAACGAGTGATGTAATACTATTGATTCTGGGAAATATGTTATGACAAACTTTAATGTGTGGTTAATTTTTATAAATATTGCGTACACTTGAGAGGAATTTGCATTTACTAATTATAGTGCTCTGGGTCTGCCTAATGGCTCAAGCTTATTTGTGTTATAGTATACTTTTATTCACTTTAGGTTTTTATCTCTTAATTGCTAAAAGAGAAGTTAAAATATTTCATGTCTTCCACTATGGTAGTAGATGTGCCAAGTTTTCTTTATAATTATGCAGCCATGAGATAGAAGGATGTCCTGCCATTGGTGACAACGTGGATGGACCTTGAGGGCATTGTGCTGAATGCGATAAGCCAGACAGAGGAAGACAGATGCTACATGGCATCACTTTCATTTTTATGTGGAACCTAAGAAAAAAAATTGAACTCACAGAAACAGAAAACTGGTTGCCAGGAACTGGGTAGAGAAGTAGGGAGAGGTTGGTAAAAGTATACAAACTTTCAGCTATAAGATGGATAAGGTTTGAAGCTCTAATATAAAACATGGTGACTACTGCTGATAACACTGTATTATATAATTGAAATCTGCAAAGGGATTGGAACGTAAATGTTCTCAACCCCCCACCACCCCACCCCAAAAAAAAGAGATGTGAGGTGATGGATATGTTAACTAACTAGATGGTGAGAGTCTTTCACAATGTATACATATTTCAAATCCCCACAATGTGCACTTTAAGTATCTTACAATTTTATCTGTTAATTATACAATAACACCGAGAAAAAAAATTTTTTTCCTTGTAATCTTATCAAGGTTTACCATATGTATTTTGAGATTACGTTGTTAGGTTCATGTGAGTTTAGAGTCGCTTTATCCTTCTGAACCATTAATTATTATGTAGTGATTCTATTTTTTTTTTTTTTAACAGAGAGACAGAGAGAGACAGAGAGAAGGGGGAGAGGGCCCAGAGCAGTCTCTATAGTTGACATTAGTTTTCCATATAGTTTCACTCCACAGGTGGGCATGGGGCTGCGCAGGGCAGGAACTGGGCCAGGAGCCTCCCACATAGGTCCCGGCAAGAACTGAACTGGAGGCACACCCCAGTTCAGCACATGGGTCCACATGGGCCAGGGCCGGGATTCGATCCTTGGGCTCTGGCGCTGCAAAGTGAGCGCTCATCCCGCTGAACCATCCCAGCTTCCCCGACTTTGTCTATTCTTAATAATGATTTTTGTTAAACCATTTTTTAAATTTTTACCTAGTGTTAAAATACTACATTAACTTTTGCACTGTCACCTGGGTTACTGTTACTCAGAGTTTAGAAAATCCCTCAAAGAAGGATCTGGGAGATCCTTCACCCAACAAAGTTGATTCTGATTCTACTGGGCTAACAGATGGAATGGTTTTCAATGTGTCGAGTGCAGAGGCAGGAAGAAGAATACGTAAGACAGCCTTGTTAGGCTAAGTCTGTCTGGAAGGTCCATGGTTCTTCCTTCCCCAGTAACTGAGTTGAAATCCATCAGCTCCTTGTCAGTTGCCTTCTCACCTGGCAGTTGAGAATGTCGTAGAGAAGGTCATGCTTCTGTGCCAGGGAGCTCAGCAGTCGAATGACTTGCACCTGAATACAGGAAACAGCAAAGCATGAGAAGGCAGGTGAGTCCGGGCCTGAGTCTTTTCTCCTCCCTCAGGCTGTGCCAGGGCTGTCCCGTAGGCAGGGCCCGGGGCCCGGTCTTGAGGCACCTGTGCCAGGATGTAGTCCGACTGAAGAATCTCCATCAAGGCAGGCATCACCCGTCGCAGCTGTGGATGAGCAAAGTCAGGCAGTGGAAGGTTGTTGAGGAGTCTGAGGCTTGCGATGTGCAGCTCTGAGTCCCAGATGGTGGCTATCAGTTCCAGTACCTTGATGGAGTGTTCCTGGAGGCAAGGGGGCGGAGGGATGCTTTTATGAGGATCCCCAACACTACCCCAGCTTCTGCTTTCACTCTTCGCTGCCCCGACCCCTGGTGCCTGAGCCAAATCCAATAGACAATGCACTCTAACTAAACTCTCAACACTATTTGACCTCATTGACCACTCCCACATCCTTGAAATTCTTTCTTCACTTGGCTTCTCTTTCACAGACTTCTTTCCTGGTTCTGACCAAACTTCTCAAGTGTGTCTCCACTGTGAACCTCTCCCTGAACTCCAGGGTCATATATGCAGGCGCCAAGTCCACTTCTTTTCCAGAATGCTTAATAGACCTCTCAGATGATCCTGGCGCCTAACCTGCCCCTTCCACCACCTTTCCTGTCCCAGCTGCTGATTATGCCTTGCTTCCAGGTGCTCAACCCAAAAACCTGTGGTCCTCCTTGACTACTTTCTTTTTCTCACACCCTCTTCCAATCCTTCAGAAAATTCTGTTGGCCCTTCCTTCAAAACTATCAACCACCAAGCCACTTCTCACCATCCCCCTTCTACCATCCTATTCTAAGCCATTATCTCACCTGGTTTCTGCAATAGCCTCCTGGCTTCCACCCACCCACCACTCACCACCCATGCCCAAATCTGTCTTCAGAACAGCAGACACGTTAGACATGCCATTCCTCTGCTCAACGGTCCCTCGTCCTTTGAGGGTAAAAGCTAAAGTCCTTAAGTGGCTTACAAGGTCTCAATCCTCTCCCTCCTATTAGTTCTTTGATCTGTCTCCTATTCTCTCCTTTGCTTCCTTCCATGGGACTCCTATCACAATGGCCTCAGCTATTACTTGAACATGCCAGGTACCTACCTAATCTGGAAATTTGCATAAGCTGTTCTCTCTACTTAGAATGTTCTCCCTCCAGACAGTTATAGCTCACTCTTACCTCCTTCAAGACTTTGCTTTAGTGTCACCTCACTGAGGTCTTCCCTGACTACCTCCCTTAAATCTGCAACACCACTCCTATCCTGGCCTTCCTTATCCCCCATCTTTAATTTTCCTCCATAGCACTGTCACATGTAGCACACTTTTTATTTGTAAACTTTTTATTTTCAAAGAATCAAAAATTCACAGGAAGTTGCAAAATTAGGACAGAGCAGCCCCGTGTACTCTTCACCCAGTTTCCCTCAGTGATTAAATCTTACATAATTATAGTACAATAGCAAGACTAGAAAACTGGTACTGGTACAATGTACATGTGCAGTTCCGTGTCATTTTATCACATGTGTAGACTCATGTAACCACAGTGCAATCAACATTATTCCATCAGAAATGTCCCCTCCCCACAGAGATCTCCCTTGTGAGACTCCCTTAGTCACACTTACCCTTCCCCACCAAAACCAACCCTAACCACTGGCAATCACTAAGCTGCTTTTCATCTCTTATAATTTTATCACTTGGAGAACGTTATATAAATGGTATCATACTTTGTGACAGTCTGAGACTTTTTTTCCACTCAGTATAATAGCCTTGAAATCCATCTAACTTGTGGTAACAATACGGTAGTTCATTCCCTCTGATTACTAAATAGTGTTCAATGGTATAGATTTCCAGTTTGTCTCACCATGTATCTATTGAGAAATACTTTGTATTGTTTTTTATTACAATTGAAGCTTCTATGAACTGTGCACGGGTTTTTGTGCAAATGTTTTCATTTCTCTAGGATAAATGCCCCAGAGTGCAACTGCTGGTTTGTATGGTAAATGTATAGCTTTTTTCTTTTAACTGCCAAACTATTTTCCAGAGTAGCTGTTATACTATTTTACATTCCCGTCAGCAACATATAAGAGAACCAGTTTCTCTATGTCTTCATCAGTATTTAATATTGTCACTAATTTTGCGTTTAGACTGTCCAATAGGTATGTAGTTATATCTTATTGTGGTCTTAATTTGCATTTCCCTAATGGCTACTGATGTTAAATGTCTTTTCATGTGCTTATTTGCAATTTGTTTATCTTCTTCAGTAAAATATATCCTTGTCTATGCCTGTTTTCTAATTAGATTATTTTTTTAATTTGGAGTTTTGAAAACACTATATAATCTCGATCTGAGGCATCAGATTATGTGGCTTGCAAATATTTTCTCCCAGTCTGCAGCTTATCATTTCATCCTCCTAACAGGGTCTTTAATAAAGCAAATGGGGGTGCCAGGATAGCTCAATGGGTTGGGCTCCAGCCCATGAGGACCCATGTGCTGAATGGGGGGTGTGCTCCCCATGTGGGTGGCCCCCGGTCTGTGGCCCCACATCAACCTGCGGAATGAGACTATGTCAAAACTAATGATATACGGCTGTGGGGGCTGCTCTGGGCCCTCCCCCTTCTCTCTGTCTGACAAACAATAAAATAAATCTTTAAAAAAAATTCAAAATAATTTTAAAATAAAGCAAGTGATTTTCATTTTGATGAACTCCAATTTATCATTTTTTTCTTTTATAGATCATACTTTTGGTGTAATTTATACAAACTCTTTATCAAGGCCTAGGTCCCAAAGATTTTCTCCTTTGAAACTGCAACACCACCTCCATAACCAGCCTTCCTTACCAACCTTTGATTTCTCTCCTTAACACTTGTCACATGAAACACACTACATGTCTTACTTATTTGTGTATTGCCGGCCTTGCCCTGGTAGAATAGACACCCCACTAGGACAGGGATCTTTCCCGTCTGGTCACTGCTGTGTCTCCAGTGCTTAGCCCAGTGCCTTGGCACAAAGTAAGTGCTCAGTCTACAGAGGATGCCAAAAAAATGGATACATATTTTAAGAAAGAAAAAAACTGTAATAAAATTATAATACTCAATATAGACTGATAACAAAAGATGAATACAAGTCACGTTTGACTTCTGCAAATGTAAGAGGTACTCAAAATGGTTACCTTTGGTATCCAGACACTTCTGATTACAGAGAACTACTGCTTGAGCAACGATGACCAAAGTATCCACTTGTATTGCTGTGAGTGCCGTTTCAATTTACTGTGCATCTCAAACTTATCACAAATGCATGCAGTTGTTAGGCGTTCTGTGTACACTCAGGCCTCCACTGCTGTACTTCCACAGCATTCTCAAATTTCAAATACCACTTCAAAGTGATCTTGTGCTCCTTGAATGACGACAATGCTTCCACCATTTTCTTTAACTGTCCTGCCTGTCATATGGTGAAGCTAGCATTCATTTGATTAATGCCATCTTCTGAGTGAACGTTATACTACATATTGCCACCGCAATTCAATTCAACATCGAAAGTAATCCATAGATAATATCTCCTAAAATGTGTATACATTTTTTGGCACCCCGGTATATTCGTTAAATGAATAGAGGGATCTTGGCTTCTGAGATGCAAGATGCTTGGACCAAGAGGTATTATCAAAGACAGGTAACCTCACATGCTATACCTTTGTGAGTCACATAAAAGGGAGGTAAAATTCCTGGAGTGAGGATCATAGTATTCCCATTAGAGCCCTGCTCCTGCCTGCACGTCCCACCCACCACCCACTGTCTGCTAAGACCTGAGGACAGGGAGGAGTTAGCAAGTTTAGGTTAGGATTTCAGGCAGAGAGAAGAGCAGGTGCAAAGACCAGGGAGTGGGAGAGCAGGAAACACACAGTGTAAATGACTGGGGATGGGGCAAGGGGTGTGAAGCTGATAGTGTACTCTGCGCTGAGAGCCTTGAGGAAGACCCAGCGAGGGACTGATGAGCTCAAAGCCCTCTGGAGAGCGTGGCCTAACCTAGGAAGTAGAGGTGAGCTCCATTTCGGATGTGTTGGGTTAGCCGTCCAGAGGTCAGGGGAGCCCTCAGGATGCAAAGAGATGCAGGAGAGGACATCTAGCTGGAAACTGAGGCCAGGCAGTGGCTGCTTCACATAGAGAAAGGACAACAGGATTCGGGTCCTCAGGATACAGACCCTGGGGCAAAGAAGAAACAGTACCCGGTCGGTCACCTGCATCAGAACCTCCTGGGATATGTGCTGGCTGCCAAAGCGAACACCAGAATCTCCTGGGAGCTTGTCAAAAACACAGCTTCCCTGTTGCACTGGCTCCTTGGGTGTTGGGCCCTGAAATCTTTGTTTTCAACCAGCTCCCCAAGCAAGTCTGATGTGCTTGAGAATCATAGCCTTCAGGAAACTGTGAGGACCAAGGGATGAAGTAGAGGCAGCAAGAAAAGTGAAGACCTAGAGACTTATGTTTTCCCCCAAAAAGTCTGACGCAAAAAAATTTAGTGAAAATGCCATGGGCTGTAGAGCAAAGGATGCCACAGGAACACTCTGGCAGGGCTGGTGGAGGATATAAATTGACACAACCTTTCTTGAAAAGTTGGGCATATCCTCTCACCCATCCCAGCCACTCCAGTTCTGCGTATGAGTACATACACGGGAATGTGTACAAGAATGTTCGCGGCACAAGCAAACAACTCCAATGCCCACCCATGGGAGGACAGTGGACAAATAAAATGGCAGGGTATTCATGAAGTCGAACACTATGAGCAGTGGGAAAGAAGGAACTAGAGCCACCCACATCAATAAGGACGAATCTTTCGATGCTGAGAGGGGAAGGGGAAACCACAGAATACAAACTGCATACTTCCAGATACATGAAGCCTCAAAACTTTCCAAACTAGTTTAACTGTTTATGTAGTGTCTGCCATGCCCTGCTCCAATATAAGATGCATACACACATGGTAAAACTGCAAAGAAAATCAAGGAACCGATGAACGAAATGCAGGGAAATGACTGGCTCTGGTGGGGGAGGAAGCATCTAACCTATTGGTCTTGTACTTCTTAACCTGGGTTCTGGGTATGATTGTTGCTTTGTAGTTATTCTTTCTACTATAAGATGTTTGTAAGTTTTAAATATTTTGCTTATTTTTAATTTGGGAGATAGAGTATTTCTAGAGAGAAGTTTGGAGGTCAAGAAAGTTTGTTTTTTTTTTTAGTTTTGCTTTTCAAGATGTGAAGGAATAGAGTGTGCTGAATATGAACGGGAACGAGCAGGAAAGGCCAGATCAGAGAGGCTAATTGGGAGAGAGCCCCTCTTCACTGAAGGGGAAGGGGTCCCAGACAGACTAACACTGACTACAGAGAAGAAAGCCATGTTTTCCTGGCATCCGCAGGAAAGCAGGAAAAGCATGGATGTGGCTGGAGGCCTGAGAGCAGGAAGCTGGGGAAACTGACATTTGATGGGTGGTATTTCCTCTACATGCGACGAGTGAAGCGGGCAGTGGCCCAGCCACCAGTCTTGATCAGCACAGCATGGGGAGCAAGGGAGTCTGAGAATATGTCTGGTCTTTGTCCCTGGTTCCAGGCACAGAGCTCCTGAATGCCTTGCAGCTTCCTGACTGGAGGGTCTATTGCTATCCACAGAGCCCCTTTCCGCTACCCCTGGGTTTGTGCTGGGGTGACTTCTGGCTTACCCCTAGCCAGCTTCTGGGTGGAGGCTGGTAGCCAGAAAAACCAAGCCTGATTACAGGGTTGAGACTTCTAGGCCCATCCCTGACCTATGGGGAGAAAAGAGGGACTGGAGACTGAATTCAGTCACCAATGGCCAATGATTAATCACTCGTGTCTACATAATGAAACTCCATAAGTATCCCCCCAACTGACAGGGGTCAGAGAACTTCCAAATGGGTGAACACATCAAGGTGCTAGGAGGGGGGCGTGCCAAGAGAAGTCCCGGGAGCTCCACACCCCTTTCCCCACACTTTGCCCTGCGCATCTCTTCCTCTGGTCACTCCTCAACGGCATCTTTGATAATAAACCCGTAAATATAAGTAAAATGTTTTCCTGAGTTACGAGTTATCAGCGTGAATTATCAAACCTGAAAAGGGGGTCGTGGGAACCTCCAAATTTATAACACAGTCAGTGAGCAGTACTAGGACTTGTGACTGGCACCTGAATGGCATCTGGATCTGGGTGCCATTGTGGGACCCAGCCGTTTACATGTGGGGTCTGTGCGGACCCCAGGTCATGTCAGAACTGAATTGTAAGGCACCCAGTTGGTGTCAATGAGTCGGTCGGTGTCAGAAAGAGCCTCAGAGGCTTTTGTGCTGTGTGGTTCAGCGACTCCCCCAGCGCCCTAGCTGTCTCCCCCTGAGCGTGAAAGGCTTTTATGACCCTGCTGGGAATTGGACCATTTTTCCCACTTACTTCCAAGGAAAACTAAATGTCTGGGTTATAAGCTCAGACCCACACAAGCTTCTGGAACGCGGCCATTTACCCTACGCTTGTTAAAGGCCACAGGAACTCCAGACACCCTGTGTGTGCTGCCCATCGCTGGCCCCTGGGCTCACCTGGATTTTGAGCCTGAATTTTCTGATGCCAGAGAAAGCTTTAAGTGAGTTCAGAGCTTGAATTTTGACACTGTTGTCCTTGTCATCCAGCATGGAGCCCACCAATATAATGTCATCAGTGGTACAAGCAGAGGCCTAGAGTGTGCCAGGAGAGACAGGAGAGGCAGGAGCAGGTGTCCTGGGCCCCCTGGCCCCAACTCCATGTCACCAAGACCCTCAGCACAACCCCTCCCACCATCAGCCAGAGAGAGACAGGTCTCAGGACAGTCTGGCCAGTCAAGGGGCCAGGCTGACAGAGGACCTCCCGCTTCGCTGCCCTCACCTCAGCCTCCAGCAGGTACACACAGCGGGTGATACTGTGCAGGATCATGCTCTTGGCGTAGTCATCCTGCTTGCACTCCAAAGAGTTGAGAAGCCTCCGGAGCTCACCCGAGTCCCGCCCGTGCCGCTCTCGTTCGACTGCCAGGCCTAGACAGCCAACACAGCCCAGTTCAGGCTGTGGACTCAGAAGTGATGACAGAATGGGGTTGGGGAGAGAGACCTGGGGACAGAGCTGCCTTGCCTTTTCCGAAGAGAAGCTGTCTTGCTATATGCAGAACCACCCATACAGTTGCATAGGGTGTGTACTGCACAAGGGCACAGTATCTAATGCTGTGGTGGGTGACTACATGGACTCCCTGCAAGGAGTGAGTAGCAGCCCCTGTTGGCCTCCTCACTGCAATAGAGCCACCAATCACCCACAAACTCCAGGAAGGAAATGGCTACTTGATGACTATTTTAGGTTCCATGGCTACCTTGGTGAATCTCTGCAGATAGACCCAGAGCTATTGGTCTGTCCATAATTCATATCATAAACATCATAGTTTTTAATGCTTCCTGTAATTATATCCTGGCATTTGCACAAAGTTGTCATGAACTAGTGGAGACTCTGGGCATGCGGGTCCCCCTCCCTTGTTTTCCCTGGGGGAGAACTACTGATGCCAAATTTGCACACAGCGGCATCCAGGAAGCTGGGGTGAACGCACAATTTAGGGAATTGCCAGATACATCCTGAAGACCGCTCCCCCCCCCTTGATTGTCATCCACTACCCCGGGGCCCTGAGCTAGCATCTTGAGGGTAGGTTTGAGGAAGATGCAGAGGAGAAACAGGAAGGAAAGAGGAACTTGCAGGAGTCACCTTTGGGCCCTCCCAAACTGGAGGCCTCAGGAACAGGTACCTCCTGGGGCAGAGCCCTCTCCCCAGGGCCCGGACACTCACGAGCAATGCAGATGGGCGAGGTGGTGCAGAGGGGCGGCTGGCATTGTAAGCCAGCCCTGATGGCTTTGTAGAGCAGGTAGAGGGCCCCAGCACCCGTGGCCAGGCCCACTACACTTTTGCGGATGTCCAGTTGCCTCAGGCACTGGGGGACACTCTTGCCCATGTCTTCAGCGCCACTTGCACCGAGGTGGGAGCTAGGCCCGAGGCACCTGGCAAGGGCCTTCCGGAACCAGAACTCTGGTGGGGCCAGGAACCCATGGTACCAGAATCGGAACCTGGCAACAAAGGAAACTGGGCTGCCAGGGGTGCTTGAAAGGAGAGAAGGTTTAGCTTGGAGGTTGTAGGAAATGAAGTTCAAGCCTCTGGAAACTCAAAGTCCGGGCAGAAAGATCCTTCACGGTCCCTTTTCTTTAGGGGAGCCAGGTTGCTGGGGTCCCAACAGGCGGCTCCAGGGGCTGTCTCTCCTCCATTAGAGGGCAGCAGAGGCCCAATCTCGGGCTGCAGCCTTTGGAATTTTCTGGGAGGGGTGTTTGGGGTGTGCCCATGGCAGCCCCGTCTTCCCCTCACTTCCCTGGCTTCCCATCTTCGATTTCTTCACCATAGATCTTCTGCTGAGCCTCAGGGAGGCCCCTACCCCTGCAGGGAGGGGAGCACCTTATAAAGTTTTGCAGAGTTTTGAGGCAAGTCCATCCTCTCCCAGCAATTGCATGTTCTCCTGTAGCACATACAGGGCTGTCTGGGAAAAAATCCAGCCGCTGTCAATACAATGAGAACAGGTACGTGGCTGGATACTTTCTGGACAGCCCTCCTATTTACCTGTGCGACCAAAACCTCTTGCGAGCCGTTGTCTGCATCTCCAATATTCAGCAGAGTCCTGGACTTAATAGGTACTCAGGTCATGACTTCTGTCACTCTTTGAGGACTTGAGGGCAGAACAGTGACAGAGAATCTGTTTACAGGGGCTCCAGGCCCATTTAACCAGTGTGACCCTAGAAGAGGGACTGCTGTGTCTGGGTCTGTTTCTGCATTTGTAACCTAAATAGATCCAGATTTACCATTCTAAACTCCAAGATAAAATGTGGGCAGGTGTGTGACTTTAAACCATTGGGGTCTAAATCTGTGAGCATTACCGACCCCTCCCCACCATGCCCAACACACACAGGGCAGGATGAGGCTTGAGGCCTATTCTGGAGTCAGAAGATGCCACCACCCTGGAGGATGAGAGCCCCACCTTGGAGGCCTTGATCTCTACCCCTAGGATGGGGCTAGTGAAACCAGACCCTGCCCTTCTTCTCTCCTCTCCCTTCCCCCTCCCCCACCCCCTGCCCCCACACCCACTGGCCTCACCTTCCAATACAGAACAGACAGATGATAAGCCTCAAGCCAGTCTCAGGCCCAGAGCCAGTACTGAGCATGGTTGTACCAGAACAGGGCTTCGCCTGCGTGGTTCTGAGCTCCTGCTGGAAGGTTCTGGGCTGTACCTGGGCTTGAAAGAGGTGGAGAGAGGGAGCCGGGATGGCTCAGCTGGTTGAGCGCTCATCTTGCAGCCCCAGGGTCTGAGGATCAGATCCCGGGCCCAGTCCGCACGGACCCATATGCTGAACTGGGTTGTGCCCCCACTTCAGTTCTCGCTGGGGCAAGCTTCCCATGTAAGAGGCCCCCCAGCTCACAGGGGTGTGCCTCCCATGCGGGAGGTCCCCAGCCTGGTTTTACTGCCCTGTGCAGCCTTGTGCCCACCTGTGGAATGAAACTGTACAGAAAACTAATGACGTACAACTATGGAGACTGCTCTGGGCCTTCCCCCTTCTCTCTCTGTCTCTCTCTCTTGTCAAAATAATAAAAATAAATCTTATTAAAAAAAAAAAAAAGAGGTGGGGAAATAGGAAAATGGCATCCCCAAGGATGTCACAGCCAGCCAGGCCCGTTGAGGCTGCAGGCAACACTCCTTCATGGCCATTCTCTTCCTCCTTTCTTCTGTCTTCAGTCCTCAAGGGTTGTTCCTAGCATTCTACTCAGCACAAGGTGGGTGGGTGACTACACGGACTTCGTGCAAGGAATGAGCAGAGGCCCCTGGAGGCCTCCTCGCTGCCATGGGACCACCAGTCACCACCCACAAACTCCAGGAAGTAAATGGTTGCCTGACGAGGACTATTTTAGGTTCCAAGGCTACCTTGGTGGATCTGCATAGATAGATCCTGCCCTTCTCTGAGGTGTGGCCCAGAGCTACTGGTCTCTCCAGTCCATGGAGTTGATTATACAACCCTCACATCCTAAGCAAACACAGTGCTCACATTCTTTAAAGACCTCCAGGGGATGCTAGGATGGTTCAGAGGGTTGTATGCTCACCTTGCAGCCCCAGGGTCTGAGGATCAAGTCCCAGCCCCGGCTTGTGGGGCCCCATATGCTAAGCTGGGGCGTACTTCCCATGGGGGAGGCCCCTGGCCGGGTTTCCACCCTGCACCCACCAGTGTGGAATGAAACTATGTCAAACACTATTGGCGAGGAACTATGGAGACTGCTCTGGGCCCTCCCCTTTCTCTTTGTCAAAACAAACAAACCAACAAACAAAACCAATAAAATAAATCTTAACGACCTCCAAATAACTCTTTCTTGGCTCTAATCTAATGCCTTCCTGCTATACCTAAAGCCCATTTCTTTCGGTTCTGTCTTCAAATGATTCAAAGGGATTTAGAGGCAGAGGTATCCCCAGTAGGCTATTTTCACTAGTCCACAGCACAATAAAAACAGAGGAATGTGTAGTTGGTATAAAGTCAGTAAACTGTTTTTTCCTGGGAATGACTGCTTTTGATTCAGATGTCTTTCTTAGTTTGACAATTAAAATATGCTTTTTTTTTTTTTTTTAAATGATGGTATAAGAGATGGTAGCTTTGTTTTGAAGGTTTTTAGGGGGCATAAAGTAAGGCTGCAATTCTTTGTGGGAACTTGGCTTTTATTTTCTTGTTTTGGTCTGCCTGTCAAATCCAGAAATCTGCAGCCATTGTCAAGAGAGAAGTCTGAGATTCCATATACACACAGCCAGCCCCACGTTCTTACCCACCCTCACGACGGCTAAAGGACATGGGCTGTCCCAGCACACCCTTCTCTGCCATCTGCACCAGCTTTTACCTTAAAGGCTGATGTTCCCACTGTGGTAGGTGCAGTTTAGGTTCGTGGAGTGTGTGCTCTAGCCAGACTGCCAGGTTCAAAACCAGTTCAGTCACTGACTCAGCTTTGGGATTTCGTTGTGCCTCATTTCCCCCATCTATAAAATGGGAATAACACCTCCACCTCATAGGGTGGTTTGTGAGGATTAAGAACTTGGAACAGTACACAGCACACAAAAGTCCACCAAATGCTGACTGTAATACTACTTGCTATCATCATAAGCAAGGTGTGGGAAGGCAGTGAGCATACAGATGGTGGCCCTCGATGAGACCTGAAGGGCACCTCACTCACCCTCCATGCTTCAGACCCTTGTCTCCGGGCTAATCACTCTCAATTCCTGTAACCCACTTACCTGCCTTGAACAATTTCGGATGAGAGAAAGCGAATATGCTACGAGGTGTACTGTGTGAGACAGAGCGCTTGGCCGTTAGGAGAGTGACTCTGGAGGCCCAGCGCTTGTATGCGGGAAAAGCTAAGGGAACACTAGCCTGCTCCACGCTCTAACGAAAAGCCCGTTGGCGTCCAACCAGCTTGGGTTTGGGCAAATTCCATAATCAGTCTCAATTTCCTCCTCCGGAACCCGGGTCTATTAATACCTACCTACTAACGGGAAGTGCTGTTGTCAGGAATGAGAGAATGTGTGTCATGGCTCTCGGCGCACAGGAGACGTTCAACACGTGCGCGCTTCCCCGCAGAGCCAGAGGCTGAGAGAGGACAGGCCCGGTGGCCTGCCGGGATCCCACGCGCCCTGAATCTTCCCCAGGCAGCCCTGACCCCGGCCCAGGAGGCAGGATCGGGGGCCTCTCGTAGCTCGTTACTTAGGGCAAGCATGGGGACCGGGGGAAACGGGGGAAAGGCACGGGCAGCGGAGGGGGCGGCGCCCTCGGGGCGGAGCCTTCCCCGCGCCGGGCCTCCCGGTCTACCTCCCCGCCCCGCCCCCACCCCCCCGCGCGCATCCGGCGGCGGGCACAGGATGTTCTTTCGCTCCCGTTCCCCACCCCCCGCGCCCCCGCTCTCACTTTCCCCGGGCGCCCCTCCCCCGCCCCGTCGCGCCCGGCGCCGGCACCTTGTTTAACCCCTTCTCTCCCGCGCTCCGCGGCTCCCGGCCGGCCCCTGGGCCCCCCCCCCAGGAGCCCGAGGATTGCCCGGAGAGGGACGAGCCTGGGCCGAGCGCTGAGTCCCGGTTCTCGGGATCCACGGGTTCGTCGGGGATAAAGGGGTGAAGAGGGGTCCCCGGCCTAACGCCGGCGTCCTCTGGGCCCCTGCCCGTTCAGCGCTGCGGAGGGGACAGGGCTGGAGCCCGCACGCGCCGGAGGGAGGTAGCCAGGTGCGCGCGGTCTGCTCCGGGCCTCACGGTGGCGCGGGCAAGCAGAGGACCCCAGCCTCATCGCCCGGGTTAGGATAAGGGGCCCCGGGCTCAGGCGGAGGGTGGAGCGGTGCCGCCCCTCACCGTACGTCACTGTTGCCAAGGCAACCGGGGGCGGCGGAAGCGGCTGGAGACGGCAAGACCTCGGAGAAAGGAGGGAGCCGGAGGCATTGGGACCCGGGTGGGGGTGGGGAGGCGGCAGGGGCGGGCCTCTCGATCTTTCCTTTTTCACTCGCTGAAGCTCCAAGAAACTGAGGGAGGAAGGATAGGTTCTGTTCGCTGGTTCATTCAGCAAGTGTTCATTGAGCTTGAACTATGCTTGGCGCCATGCGGGTGGCCGCGATGCTCGATCCGAGCCCCGCTGTCAGCGGTTATTGTTAGGGTACGGTGGCCGTAGTTCCGGGGGTTACGTCTGTGTAACCGGCGTAACTATTACCGTAGTAATGTCCCTTTTCTCGTTGACGTGTCTCCCTATAGTGGGGGTGGGGGAGGTAGTTAAGGAACCTTGTTTCCTGGATTCAGGGAAGGCTCCAACCTTGCAGGGAAGGAAGGCAAGCTATTGTCTACACTCACCATGCAACAGGCATTTTTTTTTAAATACTTATTTTATTGTTTGAGAGAAGTGGGGAGGGCCCAGAGCAGTCTCCATATTTGTATATCATTAGTTGTGACAGTTTAATTCCACACAGGTGAATGTGGGGCCCCAGGGGGCAGGAACCAAACTGGGGGCCTCCAGCACGGGAGGGGACAACCTTCATCATGTGGCTAGGCAGTTACCAATTGCACCACAATTCAGCATGTGGGTTTGCACTTCCAGGATTCAGTCCTTGGACTTCACAGTTGCAAGGCAAGCGCTCAACATGTTGAGCGATCCCAGCATTCTACAACAGGCACTTTCTTGACACTTTGTATTCTGTCATCTTTGCTACTCATTCTTCAAAGTAAATATCACTAAGGCCTTTTGCAGATGAAGAAAGTGGCTCAGAGAGGTTAAGAGACTTGCCCAATCCCAAACAGCTAAGTGTTGGAACCAGGATCCAGACCCAAGTCTACTGATATGTGGCCTCCAAAGTCTGAGCATCCTATCTTTGCTTCCTTCTCAAAATAAATAGATGATAATAAATAAATAACACTGTCCCTGCCGTGGAGCTTACAGGTAATAACTAACAATACATTTTGAAAAAATTGAAGGCAGCTCAGAGGGAAGTTGCTGACAAGATGATCCAAGTGAGGTGATTATCAGAGCCTTCCTGCAGGAGGTGGAGTTTGAGCTGGGTCATGAGGTGATGATGGAGGTGCGTGTGTGTATGAGTGCACATACGTCCATGTATGTGCCTGTATGTTTGTGATGTGGTGCCGAGAAGGAGAACAACCTAAAGGCATCAGGCCAGGGACCCAGAGCTAGGCAGGCTGGGATCTCCAATGGTGAGAAGATCCTTCTAAACACCCCCCACAGCCATTGGTTGTGTGCATTCTCTTTTCCACCTTCCAGCCTCCTCAGTGGTTTTCTGTTTCTTCCTGGAGCAGAGGTTCCCAGCATGCAGCTGCGCTCATTCTACTCTGCACTCAAGATGTAGTCTATGCTGTTGGTATTTGGCTCAAACTGATGTTACTTTGGATGTGAGTTTCTCCCTTCCCCACCCCTGTCTGAAGATATGGGGAAATGAAAAATAGTGGCTCAAAACAAGAGGACCTTAGTGAGCATCAGGAAACCAACAGGCTTAAGGGGAATGGGGAGACTAAGTCAGGAGAGGAGCAGCCACACGGCTCAGTCACTTTGCTGCCCTCCTGCTCTGCACCAGCCCTGGCTCACCATGAATAAATCCGGGTCCCCCCATATGGAACACACAGGTTAGCAGCTGGTGTACCCAATGTGCCTGAATGAGGGCCCCGAAGTTGATACCATGCACAATAAACAATGAGGAAGATTATTCCAGCAGGGTGTGTAGGAGGAAGGAAAAACCTGGGCTAGAAAGGACAGTGTGGCAGCTGCTATGGGAGTTTGGGTCAAAGGTAAAATCTATGGGGTTGGAGAGGAAGCAGTGAATGAGAAAAATAACTGATTTTGTAATAAAAGCAACAAAGGGGAAGAATTTGGTAATAGATCAGATATAGGATGGTGAAGGAGAAAAAAATAGTTAAAAACCCACCACCATGTTTGGGGGATGGGAGGGCCAGGGTGGGCAATGGGGACGAGCTAGTGTGAGAGACATGAGGATAAGTTCAGTCACTTCTAGGCCATGTGATTACAGTGTCCTGTAGGTGATGGGACTGGAGATAGGGAAGTCCAAAAGGGCAGTGGGCTGCATTGAGAGTGTCTCTGTCACTGTAAGTGTGCAAACAAACAGCTTTAGAACAATCACTGACCTGGGATATCATGCACAGGTGTCATACATCAGGTAAAGAGGTTCAGAGTCGGTGACAGTGCAGGCTGCTCCTAACTGGGGGGTTCCGTACGTGTTGGCTGGGTAGGCACATGTGTGGGAAGTACTGGTATGCCTGTATGTGTGGGAAAGTGGTCCAGGCCTGTGTTGGTATCCATCTCCTCACCTTTGGCTACAGAGGGTGCCAGAGATGCCATCAGATAGGCCCCGGGGTGTGAGGCCCAGGTGAGGCACTTCAGCAGCCTAGGGTCCCTCCCCCAGCCCCACCCTCGAAAGCCCTGGAGCCCAGGCCTGTGCTAACTGCCAGGGCCTTTCCTGGAACTCGGCAGAGGACGGAGCCCCTCCCTGCCTACCCTGGCACACTCCAGGCACAGCATGTCCCCTGGGGTACCTTGCAGACACCTCAGTTGGCTGGGGCATGGGACAGGTCCCCACCTCCCAGGAAGAGTCCTGCTCTGGGCTGCCATCTGAGCTCCTGGCTCTGGGGCTGTTATCCTCACAATGTCCCCACCAGACCACAGGGGACAGCAGGCCACCCCCGAGGAGGAAGGAGAAGCTTTGTGGCTGGGTGGCAAGATTCATGGGTCTTTGTTGTGGTTTGGGGTAGGAGGGTGGGTAAGGCAGAAAAGTAGGGTCTCAGGCTTCAAAGCACCTCCCCACCTGCTTCTCCCTCCCTCTGAGGAAATCTTCAGGGGCCTAGTGGTTTTGACGGGAGGGGACAGGAAGACACTGAACTCTGGGTCAGCTTAGGACAGAGATGGGGGAGATCTTGCCCTATTTCCCATTTCTCCCAGCATCCTTTTCCTCTGCTTCTCAACACTCTAGAACAAATTCCTACCTCCAGCTGCAACGAAGAGTTAACATCCTCCAGAGGCCTTAGAGACTGGTGAGGTTTGGAAGAAATGGGACGTGTATCCAGGAGCTGTGCGCCCGGCCACACCTGCCTTGCCCGGTGGGATGAGGAGTGCCCCTCCCGGGTGGGCAGAGCCTGCTCTGCTCAGCCTGGGGGCTGTGAGCCCCTTTAAAGGAGGGGCGAGAGGGCTGGGGACCTCCAACCGGCCACGTGGAGATCCTGAGCAAGAGTCAGGCAGGGGAGGGAGCCAAGGAGCCTGCTGTGAGCTCACCCCTCCCGCTCGAGGGAGCCTCCGAGAGTCGGTCGTCGCTGACCGCAGGCTGTAAAAGCGGTTGATCTGGTGAGCGAGCACACCCACTTACCCAGCTGCTGAGTCAGGCTGTTCTCGTTCCCCGCTCGCCCGCCTGCTCGGGACATTGTGTTCCAGCCCCGGCGCGCTGGCACCAGGCCCAGGCGCTCACACCAGCCTCCTCGCCTTGTTTGTGCTCGCGGCTTGCGCTCAGCGCACAGCCTCCCCGCCGCCGCCGCCGCCTGCGAGTGCGCGTTGGGGCCCGGGCCAGGCGCGGCTGCGCAACGCCAGGGGTGCGCGGCCAGGCCGGGTGGCTCCCGCAGCCCTGAGCGGTCATCAGCCTTAGAGCACCCAGACCCATCCATCCTCCACCTGAAGCCTGGTGTGGAACCCCAGGCATTTACGGGGTCCGGAGTAGCACAGCTGGAGGGTGGGGCAGGGGGTGTCGCTCCACGAGGGAGAAGGAGCAGCCTAGGCTGTCACCCAAGCCCCACCAGTCTGGAGGACAGCTGGGAGCGCGCCAGCCCAGGCTTGGGAGACCTGGGATGCAGTCACGTGACAACGGAAGCCGCATAGAGTGGGCCAATTCAAGCGATCCCCCGAGGAGCCTCCCAGTTCCTCTGCTCCCTTCCCTGATACTTCCTTCACACCGGTCTGGAGATTCCAGGGACTCCCAGGGGCTGGCAAACCAAGCCCAGCCCTTTTGGGTAGCATGGGAAGCCCCGGGCACCACGCCAGGTGTAGGAAGAGCGACAGTGACGGGTGGGAGCAGAGGGCAGGGTGGAGGACGACCACCCCAAAACTGGCGCCTGACTCCTCCCTACGTCCAGCCAGAAGGTTTTATTCAGAGCCACGTTTTCTCCTCACTCGTTCTTCTGCAGAAAGACATCACTGAGTGCTGGTCAGAAGCACTCAGTGTCCAAACCAAAGAAGGGTCGGACATACTAAGCACCTACTGTATGGAAGGCTCTGCTGGGTCCTGCTAAGGATGTCATTAAAATTTAAATTTTTAAACGAGTTAAAATTAAATTTTGATTTAGTTTAAAATTTTAAGGCACAATTCCTAAAGTCCTTTCTTCTCCCTCCTCCCCATTTCCACAGTTGGCTGTGCCTTTTGCCCTCCCAGGGGAGCCCATCCTCCTTGTCTACCCATCATCTCTCAAGCTCCAGCTCATAAAGCCTGCTTGGAGCAGTGCCAGCCAAATCTGACTCCTCTCCCCTCTGAAAGCCCAGCACACTGGGCTTGTACCTTTCTCACCACACAGCATGTGGCCTGCCTTATAGTCCAGCGATCTGTTTACTAATCCTGTTCCTCTAACCAGATTAGAAAGTCCTTGAAGCAGAAGTAAATCTGCTTCTTTGAGGCCTCCCTCATGATTGGAGCTCATCCCCCACAGGCCAAGCTTGGCCCTGGAATTGATGTTCAATAAATGTTGGGTGGATTGAAATAATTTCCTTCCCTTGGGCAGTTTGCAGGCCAGTTGAACAGACAAGCACAGTGTGTGAGGTTAAATAATAACCCAAGCCAGCAGGTGATGAGTACCAAATGTGTGTAAGAGCTATAGGGACTCATAGGAAGGAGGTGGTGATCTGGGAGAAAGATCCCAGGAGACTCTGCCTTGAGCTGTGTGTGGAGGAGAGAGGAGGCATGGAGGTGACTCATTCTGGCTGACATCACACACCACACAGCCTCTGTGCTAGGCACTTTACAGTCATTATCTCTAATCTTTAAGGAGGGGCTAGGTTTGGGAGGAGTAAGGGGACAGTGCCCAAGCCAGAGCTGCCTAGAGACAACCAGAGCATGGAGGCAGCCTTAGATCTGGGCTCCCCACCCTCAGTCCCTGGGCACTGCCTGTTCCCTGGCCTGCCACTCCTACACACTACACCCAAGAGGGCTGCCCAGCACTGCCCAGTTCTGGATGCACACCAGTCCCACCCTGCTGAACAACTGGCTGTGTGACCTTGGGCAAGGCACTTCCTTCCCTATACCTGCTGTCATCTGTACCTCCATTGCAGTGCTTATATACAGGCTGTGACCCTGTGAGTCAGTGTCCTAGTGATGCTAGCCACTTCCCCTGACAGTACCTGGGCTGCTATGGCTGCCTGCATCACCCCACCCCTCCCCCACTCGGTGCTCCCAGTCTGGAGCTGCTGAGAACACTGGGTAAGAGTGTAAGCAGGGACAGTAGGTTTCCTGTGGTTGCAAAAGGAACATTGGGACTTTCCCTGCAGTGCCTGAGCTGTGGGAGAACTGGGGGAGGAGGAGGCAGGGCCAACCTCCAAGGAAACTCTGCTCTCTCCCCTCCCCTCCTCAGGGATCCCAGCTCTCAAAAAGGCTGGTACAGTTTGTTACGCTGGGGCTGGAATGTACCGTGTGTTTCATATGGCCTGTGTCCAGTCCTACACTGGCCACTTTGTGTTTATATTTCCTTCTTCAGCTGTAGCATCCTGCTGTCCATCACCTCTGCTCTCATCTGCCCACCTCCCACCAGCGCTCCCCCAACCACCCCACAGTGTGTCCCGCTGGGGCTCTAAACTCTTGTACGAAGTGGGGGTGGGGTGCAGAGAGAGCCCTGGAGGAGAGAGGTTGGACTTGAAGGGTAAAGCCCCCAGCCCCCTTTCTCCCATCCCCCAACTCCAAAACTGCCTCCAAGGTCATGGACTTTCCACGCTGGTCCTCAAGTTGGGCCTTTGAGGTGATCCCCCACTCCTTGCCACCCGAGCACTTCAGCAATATTGTTGAGTCCAGCTAGACAGGTGAGCTGAAGGCTCTGCTTAAATTGTCCCCACAAAAACTTGGCAGCCCTGCTAACCCATGACCCTCCCCGATCAGTAACACAGAACACAGCAGAGAGGGGACGAGGGGGGAATTGCACCCGCTAGCTCAGGAATCACACATTCCTAATAGATGCTGCAAAATGGAATTTCACACTTGGTGACTTAATGATATTCTGAGGTCTGACAAATTTAATTTCCTCAAAATGGCTTAGATATTCAGAGATTGATACATTTATGATCTGGCCTTCCCCAGGAGCGTGTGGTATTATTCACATAATACGTAGCTAATATCGATCTCCTATTAGAGGCCAAGCATTGGGCTCTGGGCTTTCTACACACAAGTTTGCTTACTACGCATCATAACCACCTTGGGAGGTGGGTACTATTGTTAACCCTCTTTGATAGTTAAGGGAACTGAGATTCAGAGAAATGACAGAGCTGGAGTTTGCATTTAGGTCTGTCTGACATCAAAGCTAGCACTTCTAAATGATCTGCTAGATTGCTTCGATCATGTACCTAAATCGTAAATTCGTTTCTCAAGCCTCAGGGTCTTATTCCCTTCTCCCTTCGAATGATACCAGGAACTCTGCCTCCTCCTTGGGGCCCATGCACAGCTTAAGTGTGATTAGCAGAAAAGTGTTTTCAGTCCTTTTAACAGGCTGAAATGTGGTGCCCCAGAGGAAGCTAGAGGATTGGGCCTGCTGGCTGTGGGCAGCTGTCTCAGCCTCCTGCCGCTCACCCTCTCACCTGCAAATAAACTTTGCCTCGTTGTATTGATCTGGCACTGGGCTCTACAAACCAGGATCTGAGCCTAGGTTCCAGGGCTCTGAATTCAGATGATCTGTGAAACCAGTGACATGGTGGCACGGCCTCTTTTAGGACCCACAGCAGGGCTTGGGGAGAAATCACCCTATGTCAATCTCTGGCATTTGTATTAGGCTGTGTACATTTCACTTCCATGTCCTAACTCAGTATGACCTTTTTTTTTTAAATTTATTTTATCGTTTGAGAAGAGAGAGACAGAGAGAAGGAGGAGGGCCCAGAGCAGTCTCCATAGTTGTACATCATCATTAGTT
This sequence comes from Craseonycteris thonglongyai, assembly GCA_004027555.1. NCBI lineage: Eukaryota > Metazoa > Chordata > Mammalia > Chiroptera > Craseonycteridae > Craseonycteris > Craseonycteris thonglongyai. Next base: position 21,654 of record PVKE010002064.1, read on the forward strand.
GTGACATGGTTTCATTCCACACAGGTGGATATGGGGGCCACATGGGCGGGAACCGAACCGGGAGCCTCCAGCATGGGAGGCGAGAACCTTCACTGCTGAGTCATATCGGTGGTTACCAATTGCCCCACAATTCAGATATGTTGTTGCATGGGTTGGGGGGCTGGGAACCGAACCCCAGAGGGAAGTGCTCAAGCACTGAGCTATCCCGTCATCCCCAAAATATGATCTTAATTTTCCTCTGAAGTAAGGAAAATATTACCCAATTTCCTGAGGGGGAAACTGAGGCAGGGAAAGCTGGGATGGCTCAGCGGGTTAAGCACTCGCTTTGAAGCCCTGGGACCAAGGATCAAATCCCGGCCCTGGCCCATGCAGACCCATATGTTGAACTGGGGTGTGCTTCCCATGAGGGAGGCCCCCAGTTCAGTTCTCACCCTGCGAGGCCCCCACCCACCTGTGTGGAATGAAACCATGTTGAAGACTGATGATGTACAACTATGGAGACTGCTCTGGGCCCTCCCCCTTTTCTCTGTCAATCTCTGTCTGTATCTCTGTCTGTCAAAATCAATAAAATAAATCTTAAAAATAAATAAATAAATAAAAATTAAAAACTGAGGCAAAAGCAGCTACATTGCTTACCCTAAGGCAAGAAAATAGGTTTGTCACTGATATTTGAGGTGCCTTATTTCATAACACAGGCCTTCTCCTGAGCTAAGAGAGGAAGAGTTTCCCAAGATGTCCTAAAACCCAGTGACATGTGGCCTTTCACACAGCCCAATCACTCTAGGAAGAGACCACAGAACCATGCTGCCATGCACCCTTATCTACCCCCAGGGCTGAAGCAAGGGCCCCAGACATCCTGTAGGTAGTTGGCCTGTCCTGATCTCTGGCTTCCTGTCTTCTGTGGCTCTCATGGGCACATTTTGTCCCCTCTGAGCCCAGTTCTTTCTTCCTCTTTTATCCTTCCTCCTCTCTTTCTCTCTCCTTGCTCAATGAGAGCCCTGTTTCTACGTCTCCATCCATCGGTGTTTACCGGTACTCTTTAGTTTTTGCTCTTTGTATATCCGTTCTTCCTAAGGTCCCCTCTGCCTTCTTCCCTCTGATACTGTCTTGTTTCCCAAGAAGCGTCTTCCATCCCCCCGCCTCCACTCCTCACCTGGCCTCCAGCTTCTGCCACTGTCAGATTGCTCAGGTTTATGCACTCAGTGGACAGTTAATGAGCATCTACTGTGTGCCCCAGGAATTGTGTCAAAGTCCAAAAGCTGTGTTGGAGCATCTATTAAGCACCTACTTTGTGCATTGGGTGTTGTGCTTCAAACTGGGGACACAAATGCTGGTTGTTGCCCTCAAGAGACCTCTGGGCTACCTGGGAAGATGCACAGAAACAAATCATTATAATGTCCCAAGAAGTTAGGGACTGGGTGTGGCCAGAGGAGGGCTCCTCTGAGGAGGCTAGTCTTCAAGTCTGAATGAGGAGCTAGCCAGGCAGATCCGGGCATTTCAGGTAGAAGGAGCAGTGTATCTAAAGGCACGCAGGTGTGAAGCTGCCCCGTGCTCTCCAGCGGGCACTGTGAGTTGTTTGGTCTGGCCTGGACATGGGCTGCAGGTTGGGGAGCCCAGGGAGATGAGGCCAAAGGCAGGCAGGCCAAGACAGGGCAGAACCTCATGTTCCAGCAAAAGGGTTGACCTTTATCCTGGAGCAGCCAGAAGCTCAAGCAGCCGCATGGCTCCCTGCAGCCTGGGAGCTTGAGGGCTGGGCCTGAGCCAGGCCCCAAGCTCTCTCTGGAGCCCCCATTAACCCGAAGTTACTGCCCTTTGGCTCAGAGAGGCCTGTAGGAGAGTCAGACACTAACATGTCATTGTGTTTTCGAGGCACAATCATTCGTTCATTCATAAATGTTTAGCAAACTCTGATGTTTGCCAGGTACTGCTCAGAGGATCAGAAATAGGTCACTGAACCCCACAGAGGTCCCAGCTTTCAAGAAACTTACATCCTTGGCCTTTGGAGAGGGAGGATAGGCTATAAACAAAGAAACAAAACAAATAAATTAGCACGATAATTGCAGATTGTGCTAAGTGCAAAGAAAATAAAACAAGAGTGATGCAACTGAGAGTAATGGGGTAGGCTAGGTAGTCAGAGGAGGCTCCTCTAAGGACAGTTATGTTTGACCTGAAACCTAGATGACAAGAACAAACCCGTGTGTGAGCATGTGGGGGCTTAGGGATACAGGCATAGGACACAGCACAAGAAAAGGCCCTGAGGCCGGATGGAGCTTGGTGTTCCCTAGGTTTAGAAAAAAGACTGGGTTCAAATCCATTACTCCCTAGCAATTCTCTGCAAGGGTTATTGTAGCCATTTTGTAGAGATGAAAACTGAGGCTCAGAATTGTTAAGTTCCTTGGCCCAAATCATAACTGGTGGTACAAATTTGGGCTCTAAAGCCACTACTCTCTTTTCTACCCAAGTATTCAGTACAGCAATCATGTAGCCTAAGTTATTTAGGAAGGTTCAATTTCCAAAATTCTGTCTCATTGTCCTCTGGACAGTCACCCTGAATTGTGTCCCAAACCGTGACGTCAAGCCCTGTCTCTATCACCTAATACCAGTGGGCCCCTAGGATGAGCGCTTCATCACCATAAGCCTCAGTTTTGTCATCTGTAAATGGGAAGAGTAACATTCCAGTATCATAGGCCTGTGAAAGGATTCAAGGAGACAGTCCACGTGAGGGTCAGTGGCGTGCCTGGAACACGGCACGCATTCAGTTCCTGGTAGTTCTCGGTCGTCACCTGGAAAGCTGAGGCAACTGCTGCGTGGTCCTGCCGCCACGTGAGGCCTCTGAAGCGGGAGACAGGCAGGCGAGCTGTGGGAGGAGAGCAAGCAGGAGAGGCCCCCAGGAGGGCCTCTTCCCTTCTTCACTCAACCGCTTACTCCTGTGCTGGGATCCTGCCCTGACAACACATTGTGTACTTCCCATTTCCAGGGAAATCCTTCCTGCTTCGCTGCTGGACTGCACACGCTCCCGCTCCCAATCTCTTCGGGCAGAGAAGAAGCCAGACTGAGCCAGGGACTGTGAAGTGACCATCCTCAGCCCTGTGCATGCCAGGAGCCCCCAAGGGCAGGGGGCCGCGCTGCAGGAGGGCAGGGACCCACAGAGGAAGCCTGGCCTGGGTTGCTGGGACAGAGAGAGCACTTCTTAGAGGAGGTGGGGACCCCGTGGAGTACGTGACTCCTGCTCTTCCAGCCTGTACACTCCACTTAGGGGGACAAAGACCCCTCCCTACCCATCCCCAACCCTGCCGGCTTCCTGCTGAGGCTGTTACCATACACACACCCCTCCCAGGCAATCCCTGAAAGGACCAGCTGGCGCTGGGGTGTGGGGGTGTGGAGAGTCCTGCCAGGGTTCTCAGATCCCTAGCCTCGTCTCCCACCCCTCCCTCACCCCCAGCCGCTGAGCTGCTTCTAGGTCTATAAAGCAAAACACCATTCTGTCCTTCCTGCTGCTTCGTGGCAGCCGAGCTGCCTGCGGTTATTTTTAGCAGGGATGCAGGGAAGGCACATTTCTCCTGGACTTTCACGGGGGACATCCCCCACCCCCACCCACGACTCAGCCTGGAGAGGCCAGTACGGAAACCCCCCTCCCAGAAAGGGGAAACGGGTGTGTTTTCTGTTCCTTCAACTCACCAGAACAGGAGTTACAGTCAAGCACTGATGGGAAACTAGGTTTCACGGGCTCCACCCCACCCCAGGCTCTGTGTCTCCATAAATCTGGGGAGCAAGAGGTGCACGGTGTCAGGAGCTGAGATGCCTGGTCTGTGTGTGTTGGGGCCTAAGGGGAACTGCTTGCTGACAGCCAGCACTGTGGACTCCGAGGCATGTGTCTTCACAGACCGAGCAAGTTTGTTCTATGTATTTCTCAGGGTGTGTGTCTTTTAGATGCTAGAGTAAGGTGATCAGACGTCCCGCTTTTGGCGGGACAGTCCTGATTTTTAACAATTTGTCCCGCGTCCCGCGGCATTTTAAAAAAGTCCCGATTTTTGGAAAGAATGCACGACAAGCTAGGGAACGGCGGGAGATAGACCCAATTTTTAATCAAGAGCCCCCTCCCCCCCGGTCAATGGTGTCCCGCTTTACCAATGTTAAAATCTGGTCACCTTATGCTAGAGGTACTCCATTGAGGTAAAATCTAGATCCGTAGCTGTCCTGAATGTACAGCTCGATGAAAGTTTGCACATGTATAGACCCATGTAACCATCACCTAGATCAAGATTGTGAACATCTTCAGCACTCCTGAGTTCCTTTGTGACCTCTGCCAGTCAGTCCTCACCCCAGAGGTGACCACAATCTGATTTCTATCATCATACATTAGATTCCTGTGTGCGTGCGCGAGTGTTTTACAAGATTAAAAAGAAATGCAGCTGCTGGCATGGAAGAAGGAAGTAGGTAATAAAACTTTTCATGTGAAGAGGGGGCCTCAAAAAAAAAAGGAGGGTTATTCAAATTCGAAAAAACTAAGGAATCATTGGTTTGGGAGACAGGAGGTTCCAGAGCACAGGGGCCCCTCAGGACTGGGACACTGGGAACAGAGAAGCAGTGTGTGGGGAGAGCGGAGTCAGGGAGACGCCTGTCTCCTCCATGAGGGCTCCTCCTGGGTCCCACCGCCCCGTGTCCCGCTAGGAGTCTGTTCTCCTCCAGCCCCTTCACCACAGCAGCTTTCAGCAAGGCCAAGGTCAAGGTCAGGGTGCACAGAGGACGATCTCAAAGGCATTTGCCCAGAGGCAAGGAGAAGTCAGGGCCTCTGCACAGTTAGGTTATTTTTCCTGCCTTCCCTTTCAAGGTCTGCATGATTCTGGGCCTCCTCACCCCTCCTGTCTAGGGAGGGGAGAGGCTGAGGCTTTCAAAGTAGGGTGGTTGGAGAAGAGTCATGGAGCTCATCGTTCCCTCTTTCCTTCATTTAACAACACTTATTTCAGAAATGCTGGTATAGCTCAGCAGTTGAGCGCTTGCCTAGCAATCACCAGTTCCGGAGTTCGATTCCTGGCCCTGGCTCGTGCAAACCCATATGCTGAACTGCTGCACAACTGGTAACCACCAGCTGGGAAGGCAGTGATGGTTCTCACCTCCCATGCAGGAGGCCCCTGGTTCGGTTCCCACCCCACACAGCCCCACATCCACCTGTATAGAATGAAACTGTGTCACAACTAATGATGTACAGCTGTGGAGACTGCTCTGGGCCCTCCCCTCTTCTCTCTCTCTCTCTCACACCTTCTCTCAAATTAAAAAAAAACCCAAACATTTCAGTACCCACATTGTTCTGTAGTTTCTGCTCCCGTGCTGGGTATGGGAAGATGATTAAGACCGATTTCAGTCCTCCAGGGAGTCAAAGGCAACCTTCCCAGATGAGGCGAGCAGCCTTACGCTCCCTTCACGTTGGCGATGAGGGGCACTGCGAGCTGCAGTGACTGGTTCAGTATTGCACAGCCAGCTGCTGGCAGAGGGAGGCAAAGAACAGGGACCTTTGACTCAGCCCTCCCCAACTGGAGATAAGAAAGCAAAGGAAGCAGCATCGCAGCCGAGCTGCAGTGACTGGTTCAGTATTGCACAGCCAGCTGCTGGCAGAGGGAGGCAAAGAACAGGGACCTTTGACTCAGCCCTCCCCAACTGGAGATAAGAAAGCAAAGGAAGCAGCATCGCAGCCCGACTCCCTGGCCTCCCTCACAGGCTTGCTGGAGTATCAGCAAGAGCACTGACCTGGGAGTCAGGAGACCTCATTTCTGCTTCTAGGGCTTAGAAGCACTTCCTCTCTCTGGGCCTGGGTTTTCTCCCATGTGTAGGAGGAAACCACCTCCAGAAGAGCATTAGGGTTCCTCTAGCTCTAACTTTCTCCAACGTACGTGCCCGTGATTTTCCTGCCTCAGTGCCTTTGCTCAGCTTCTGCTGCCTGGAATGCCCCCATACCTCCCACTTCCTTCCTCTGCCATTCTCCCAGTCATTTCTGACCTAACTCAAATGCTGCCCCGGGAGGCCCCCACAGTCTTTGGGGATCTGCTGAGTGGCATCACCTAGTTCTCCACTATAGAACGGAGAGAGCCTCCCTCATTTCATTGTGTGGCCCTTCTATCCCAGGGCAAGGCTGCCCGTGGGGAAGGTATCTGCGTTGTCAGCCACCGCTGGGGGGTTTGAAGTGAATTCTTGCTTCCACCTCACTCCTATGCCCCCTTTTCAGCTTTCAGAGACTTCGTGCTTTCTTCCGTAGGGCTTCTAAGAGATTGTGCCTTCCTGCTGGGCAGGACCGTTCAGCCCACAGTTTCAAACTGGGGGCATGTTTGACACATAGCCACCCTTGGGAGGTGACCCCAGGAAGGAGGCAGGGCCTCTGCCAGAAGAATGGCTGCCCGACCTCACCTGTCCCACTGTCATTCACAAACACCTGGGCAGAAAGCCTCCCTCATAGCAAGCATACGGCTCCTGCTCCCATGACCACACCCAAACCCACTCCTACCTATCTGCCCACACACGGACCAGCAACTGTGCAAAAACGTACTGCACTGCTCCCCTGCCCTTCCCCCAGGCAGGCGTTGTGCACGTGCACACATTCATCCCCTACACACACGCATACACTGGCACACGGGCACGCATGTGTGCACACATGAGTGCACATCTACACAGTCTCCCACCATGTGGCCTCCTCTCCACCTTCAGCTCTCAGGGACCTGACCTCACACTGGCTAAGCCAAGGGTACTCCAGAAAACTTGGGGTGAGGAGAGTGCTCCCTTGTTGGGGTCTGGCTGCCTCTAAATGTATATCAAACTGAAGTTTTTTCATATTAATTGTCCTTCCTGGTGGCCCAATGGAAGGCAGAGAAAGCTCCAGGAGCTGTGGGTTTACTCTGGGGCAGCACCCTGCTCGGGGGCCTGGCAGGAATGGAGGTAGCAGGGGAAGGGTTCCATTACTTCTGTGAACAAACGTCTCCAAGGAGCCACTGCTTTGTGGGACCAGTAAACGTGAGGCTGCCCTTCTCTTTGCTTTCACACGCACACTCTTCACTCCGTTCCGTCCATCCTTCCCACGGCTGCAGAGGCCTGGGGCCCAGGTTCTCTTCCCGTGGGGAGGCGGGTGGGAAGGCTGTGAAGCGGGTCTCACCAAGGTGGATGTGGCAGCTCTGGGGTGACAGCAGGGTCTCAGGCAAGCTGGCCCCATCGGGGAGCTGGGGGACTTTCTTGGGCTCCTCTAAGGTAGCATAGCAGTAATCCTGAGATTGAGGAAGAGGAGTGGTTGTGTTTGTGACACAATTACTAGATCAGCAGGGTTGGGCAGAGAGCAAGCTTGGACTCCATTAAACCCAATTCAGCCCAGAGCCGGGTGTGGTGCTGGGATGGGCAGGGAGGGTGAGGGGGTGGGCATGGAAATGAGTGAGACCCAGTAACTGTCTTCTGAGAGGGAGAGTCTCAGGTGGGTACCCAGGGAACAGCATAAGGCAGAGCCAGCCCTGGGAATGGAACTCAAACACAACCTGCTCCACACTGAAGCCATCACCTCTGCCCAGCCCTCCCCGGGACATCACAGACACACTCACCCATCTGCTCCTCCTGCTGCATTTCCTGCATTGCTTACTAACATCACACAGTGGCCCAGGGCAAAATCTTTTTTGTAAAGATTTATTTTATTGTTTTTGACAGAGACAGAAGGGGGAGGGCCCAGAACAGTCTCCATAGTTGTATGTCATCAGTTTTCCACATGTTTCTGTTCCACACAGGTGGGTGGGGGCCACGCAGGGTGGGAACTGGACTGGGGGCCTCCCATATGGGAGACACACCCCCTCAAGCCTGGGGCCAAACCGGGAGCAGGGGGACGAGAACCAAACAGGGTCCCCCCACATGGGAAGCACACCCCAGCTCAGCATATGGGTCCGTACCAGCTGGTGCTGGGATTGGATCTTTGGTCCCCAGGACTGCAAAGCAAGCGCTTAAGCCACTGAGCCATTCCGGCTTCCCCCTACCCCAGGGCAAAATCTTGGGGACCACACCCTAGATCTGCTCTCTCCTACTCCATCCAGACAGTCCCCTATCCCTTGGGTTATTCTTTTCCCACCTACTGTCTCCTTTTGGGGCTCACTGCCACTGCCTTGACATCTCTCACCACCTCCCTCCCAGGGCTTCTAAATGAGAGTCCCACCTCCAGGCTTGTACCATCCTCCACACTGCTGCCAGAACCATCTGCCTCAAACACACAGCTGATCCGTAACCGAGAACCCAACCCTGGCTCCCCATTACCACCAGGGTGAAGGCACGGATGCCCAACATAGCCATCCCTCCTAAACAGCATACATAGCCCCTTTACTTCTCAGTCAGGCCTCAATGCATGTGATGCCCCAGCTTCCTGGTTCCCACAACTGGCGTTGCTGGCAGACACCTCTGAGCCTTTGTATATGCTGTTCCTGGTGCCTGGGATGCCCACCCACTCCTTGACCTAAGTAGAGCGTCCTCATCTTTCTAGACTGAGGAGGTCCTTCTTGGTCTCTATTAGAACACATTTTCTAATAATGCTGACAATAATGATTTAAAGTCAACATTTTGGGAAGCCAGGATGGCTCAGTGGGTTAAGCACTCACTTTGCAGCCCTGGGGACCGAGGATCAAATCACAGCTCTGGCCCGTGTGAACCCATATGCTGAACTGGGGTGTGCTTCCCATGTGGGAGGCCCCCGGCCCAGTTCCCCCACCCTGCACAGCCCTGTGCCCACCTGTGAAGTGAAACTATATGGAAAACTAATGCTGTCAACTATGGAGACTGCTCTGGGCCCTCCTGCTTCTCTCTGTCTCTCTCACTGTCAAAAAACAATAAAAATAAATCTTTAAAAAAAGAAAAAAAAATTACAGGCTAACATTCCTGTTAAAAATGTTTGTAAAAATCACCAACAGGGGAAGCCAGGCTAGCTCAGGAGGTTAAACACTCGCTTTGCAGTCCTGGGGACCCAGGATCAAATCCCAGCCTGTGCGAACCTATATGATGAACTGGGGTGTGCTTCCCATGCAGGAAGCCCCCAGCCTAGTTCCTGCCCCGTGTGGCTCCTGCCCACCTGTGTGGAACAAAACCATGTTGAAAACTGATGATGTACAACTATGGAGACTGCTCTGGGCCCTCCCCTTCTCTCTGTCTCTCTCTCTCTGTCTCTGTCTCTCTCTCTCTCTGTCTCTCTGTCTCTCTGTCTCTGTCAAAAACGATTTTTTAAAAAAGTCAACATTTTGACTTGCATATACCAGGCACTATTCTCACTGCTTTATATAGACATGCCTCATTTAATCCTCATAACAATCTGGATAGGTGTTACCATTTATCGTCTCCATTTTATAGACGGAAAAATTGATACACAGAGAGTTTAAGTGACTTATTTACCTAAGGTAACATGCCTAAGAACTGATGGAGTAGGATTTACCCATGGCTAGTTCAGCTGAAGAGTCTGTGCAGTTAACCCCAACATTACACTGCCTCACTCGCTGTTACAAGTATTTGCCAACTTGTATAGCTTTTGAACATTTAGAGTTAATGCCTGATGAATGAATAAATGAACTCATTAAAACTTAATGGAAGGAAGAAGCAGGGCTCATCTTCATTTAGGTAAGATGTCTGCCATGCGAAAGCTATTTTGTTTTTATAGAACATAGAAAATTTTAAAGAATATAGATTTTGAGAGTAAAGTCCCATATTCATGTTTTCATCTTATCTTCTTGTTTATACATGGAATTTATATGGCTCTCCAAGTCTAAGTTTTTCAGGCTCCTCTAATGACCTGCTTACCATGCCCTCCTGCCCATGACATGGACAGGTGTCAGTTACACACTGAGCCATCCCTGTGGTTATGCCACTAGAGAGGCAGACTCACGGAGGAGTGACCTAATGCAAGGTGAATTGTGGCTGATGCTGAAAGAATATCCCATCTCAGGGTGCAAGCCAGGGACAGAGTTGTTCCAACTAGGGTTGTCTTGAAGGGCTTTCTGGAAGAGGTGAGATTTGGGCCGAGTCTTAAAAGATTTTGAGCATTGGAGAGAAGGGGGAAGGGTAGGGAAGTCCAGAGCATGTTTGGACCCCCAGGTTTGGTGGAAGAAAGAGCAGAGCAGGAAGGCAGGAAACAAAGAGAGGATGTGATGGGTGGTGAGACCAGGCAGGCAACAGCTGCACGGTAGAGTGGAAGGGGCTGAAATCACCTTCACTTCCACCCTAGGTGCCTATACAGTTTTTGAACAAGTGGCTGATTTTTTTTTTTCCTGCTCTCTTATATGAAAATTGGTCCTATATATCCTATATGCAAATTTAAGCCCAGGGAAAAGCTCAAACGAGAGTCCCCAGGACAAGACAGCTTGCTGATCTTCCAATCTAACACACTTGGCTTGCCACCGAACCAGCCAATGGCTTCAGTCTCCCCAGCTCACTTCTGAAAGGTGGTGTGCCTTAGAGCCCAAGCCACGGCTCTGCCACTTGCTGGGTGGGCAGGTCATTGGCACAATTGCCTGAGGTTGTTGTTGAAGATTCAATTAGTTAAGGCATTTAAGGCACGTAGAACATGGTCCAGCTTCCAATAAGTGCCCTGTGGACATTAGCTAATATCGTCACTGTAGCCAAAGGTCTTTGAAATTATACAAAATTTCACTGGGTGATCCTGCTTCTAGACCGCAGCATTTGGCCTTTGTTTCCACCTCTTTCGAGTGCAAGTGTGATGCCTGTTGACATGAGTAATATCCTCCTTGGCCACCAAATGCATCGAGTCAGCCACTCCCTCTTTTTGCCTCTGCTCACTTCTGTAGGCTGACCCACCGGTTTCTTGGGATATTTTGCTTTGTGCCTGTAGGGCCTGGACAGGAAAGCAAAGCTGTGCTGAAACCCAAGCAAATACTCTCTGGGAGTACACACGGCCAACTTCAGCCTGAGGGTCAGCCAGGTTCCAGCCATCCGAGATACGTCCCCAGAAGGCAGGTGCTGTTGCCTTTCGGCTCCTGGGGGCAGCCAGCTCACAGCCATGCATGTAGCTAGGCCTGGGAATTACTGTACCTGTTGTTGTTCACACAACAGGGTGACAGCACCATCCAGTTATGCAAAGAGAGCACAAAGATCTCTGAGAACGAGGCTGGGATGGGATATAAATCTGGCTCCTCGCAGAGAAGGGGCAGGTGGAGAGGGGATTAGCTTACAAAACAGAGCCTGGGCCCTTTCCCAGAGCCAGGCCCAACTGGCTGCTTCTTAGCAATCTGTGAGGAGTCACTCTGAACTATCAGGTTCACCCTCCCTCCTATCTTGCCCTTCTTACCCACTTCTGGGGCTTTCTTCTAATGCCCCCCATCCTGCCAAAGCTTTCTCTTAGACCCCCTAAACCAGAGTTTCTCTTTATCGCTATACATTTTCAACAACTTGATTATGATGTGCCATGGTGAGATTCCTCTTGTGTTTATCCAGTCTGGGTTTCTTTCATCAAATGTGGAACAGTTGTGTGGATGCCTGGATAACAGTGTTTGAGCACTTGCCTCACGATCCTGAGGTATGGGGTTTGATTCTGGGCCCTGGCGCATGCAAGCCCTAATGCTGAACTGCACAACAACTGGTGGCCGCTGCCAGCATGGCACGCACAGTGGTGGTGAGGATCCTCACCTCCCATGTGGGAAGCCCCCAGCTCCGTTCCTGCCCCTCGAAGCCTCTTGTCCACTGCGCGGAGTGAAACCATGTCACAACTAATGATGTACAACTATGGAGACTACTCTAGGCCATCCCCCTTCTCTCTCTCTCTCCCCTCTCAAACAGTAAAATAAATCTTTTAAAAAAATTTTGGGGAAGCTGGGATGGCTCAGCGGGTTAAGCACTCCCTTTGCTGCCCCATGGACCAAGGATCAAATCCCAGCCCTGGCCCATGCAGACCCATATGCTGAACTGGGGTTTGCTTCACATGCGGGAGGCCCCCAGTTCAGCCCCCAGCTCACAGGGGTGTGCCTTCCGTGCAGGAGGCCCCCGGCCCAGTTCCCGCCCTGTGTGGAACAAAACCATGTTGAAAACTGATGACGTACAACTATGGAGACTGCTCTGGGCCCTCCCCCTTCTCTCTGCCTCTGTCTCTGTTTCTCTGTGTCAAAAATAATAAAACAAATCTTTTTAAAATTTTTGAACAATTGCGATCGAACAATAACTAATTCAGCCATTACTTATGCTAAACGGTTTCAGTATGCCTTCTGTCCTAACCACTATTCTCATAGATGATCCGCACAGGACACCTGGGCGTCTAACAACACCCCACCCAAGTCAGAATCTCCCGGGAGCTCAGAAGTCTATTTTGAGTAAGTTCCAGGCTGAGTCTTAGGCCCACGGAACCAAGACCAGTCAGCTGACACTGGGAGGGCTTCAATAGCAGAGCCTGGTGTCACTCATCTTCATGCCCCTCCCCCAGTCTCCTCAGGGCCTGTTTGTGGAATGGGATGCTCAGCTCCAAGAGGTTATTCTCCATTCATCAAGTCATCGAGATTGGTGTCATCTCCCTTCCCAGGCTCCGAAAGCCCCATGCTAAAAGGATGACACTGGGCTCATAAATATCAAGCCCTGGTAAGCAGAGGGAAGAAATTCACTGGGGGCTTGGGGGGATTCCCCCAAATCTACCAAATATGTCTCCAGAAAGAGCGCTCCTGCTGACTTAACCGCGCCGGGCCTCTGCTTTCTATACAATGGACATAAACATTGCTGTGGTGAGGGTTGGGATGATGGAGTCAGCCTCAAAAGTTAAAATTCTGGGTGACAGGTTTAATTCACTTTGGGGTTAGGCCTGGTACTGGTCCATGGCCTGTTAGGAAATGGGCCTCACAGCAGGAGGTGAGCAGCAGGGAGCAAGTGAAGCTTCATCTGTACTTACAGCTGCTCCCGCTCTCATCACCGCCTGCGCTCCGCCTCCTGTCAGATCAGCAGCAGCTTTAGCGTCTCATAAGAGCATGAACCCCACTGTGCAGCCACGCCCACCCCCACCCGCTCCCCATGTGTGGAAAACTGGTCTTCCACGAAATGGGGACTACTGTGTTAGACCAACTTTACTGAGGTACAATTTACATATAAGACAGGGCACACATTTCCGTGTAGAGTTTGATGAGTTTTGACAAATGTGTTTGCCTGTTTAACCTTTATCACAGTGCAGATCATTTCCTTCATTCGTTCCTTTTTTTTTTTTTTTAAGATTTATTTTTATTGTTTTCGACAGAGAGAGAGAGAGACAGGGAGAGAAGGGGGAGGACTTAGAGCAGTGTCCATAGTTGTACATCACTAACTTTCGACATAGTTTCATTCCACACAAGTGGGCAGGTGGGGTGGTGTGCAGGGCAGGGTCCTTCCTCATGGGAAGCATGCCCTGGGCAGGAGCCGAACCAGGGGCCTCCCACATGGGAAGCTCGCCCTGGTTCAGCACATGGATCCAAAGGGCCATGGCAGGGACTCAATCCTTGGACCCTGGGGCTGCAAAGCGAGCGCTCAACCCACTGAGCCATCCCTGCTTCCTCACTCGTTCCTTTTTGCAATTTCCACTTGGCCTAAGCACCCGCTAACCTGCTTTCTGTCACTTCGAATTTGATTGATAGTTCCTAAAATTTCAGAAACATGGACTCACACAGCATATACTCATTTGCATCTGGCTTCTTTTGCTCAACACAATGTTTTTGAGATTTGTCCGTGTTTTTTGCATGTATTAGTTTGTTCTTTTTTACTGCTGTACTATATTCCATTGTATGGCTATACCGTAATTTGTTTATTCACTTCTGTGAGATTATTATCATTGTAGTTTGAGGCTATTATAAAAAAGTTGCTATGTACATTCTGGGTTTTTTTTGTTTTGTTTTTTAATTGTTTTTGACAGAGAGAGAGAGAGAGATACAGAGACAGAGAGAGAACTAAACTGGGGGCACTCCCCAGTTCAGCACATGGGTCCACACGGGCCGGGGCTGGGATTCAATCCTCAGTCCCCGGCGCTGCAAAGTGAGCGCTTAACCCACTGAGCCATCCCGGCTTCCCTATGTACATTCTTATACAACTCTTTTTATGAACATTTGTTTTTTATTTCTCTTGTGAGCAGAATTGTTGAGGTAAATGGTAAGTATATGTTTCACTTCCAGAGAAACTGCCACACTATATTCCAAAGTGACTGTATGTTCCCACCAGCAGTCTGAGAATTTTGTTTGTGCCACATCTTTGCCAGTTTTTGGTATTGTTGGTCTTTTTAATTTTAGCAATCTGGTTAGGCAAGAGTAGTCTCAGTGAAACACACATATACCCACTCCTCCAACCTATTCTAGAACCTCTGCTCCACCCCATACTTCCCCCCATCTGCTGTGACCTCTCTGTTTCTCTCGTGCTCTGGGCTCTACTCTTGGATCCCTCTCATCCTCTGGCAGTTTCCATAACTGGCCCCTGGTCAGCACAGGTGTTACCTCCTCAGAAGTCTTTCCTTACCATCTTCTCTACCGGTGTCCTCAATACTTTTTATCACACTACCGCACTTTTTTCTTTGTAGTAGTGAACCGTATCTGAAAGGATGTTATTTGTTTGTCTGCTTGTTGTTTGCCTGCCTCATGAGAACATTAGCTCCACAAACAGAGACAACTTGTCTGTTTTTACCTAAAGTAGTGCCTGAAAGATAGTAGGTGCGCTCTCTCTCTCTCTCTCTCTCTCTCTCTCTCTCTCTCTCTATATATATATATATATATATATATATACACAGTTGAATGGATTTGCAGTCCAAGTGTATGTTCAATATATTGGTCTTTGAGGTCCTGGGAATTAAAGTGTATGTATATCAACAAAACAGAACTATTTAGAGCAGAAATTACTTTTATTGTCTGGGGCAATTTGATTTTGCATGTAAATATGCATAGAAACCTAAAAATATAGAAAAGTAGAAAGAGGAGGAAAATCAACCATAATTCCACTAAATTGTTGTGGTTTAAATGTGTAAATCATTTTTAATTATTGACTAATTTAAATTTTTTTATTATGGAAAAATATCAAACAGTATATTCTTCCAGAAAAGCCTGCTCATATACAAAAAGCCTGTTCATATATGCAATATCTATCTGCATTCCCCCCCCAAATAGTACCATACTGTCTATATTGCTCTGTACTTTGTTTTTCTTTACTTAGCAATTAATCTTAGAAGTCATTCCATATCATTATGTTTATCAGTTAAGGTTAGGTTTGGCTGTGAGTGACAAAATATTCTAAATATCAGTGTCTTGCAAAATCAGACACTGATTTCTCTCTCATTAATGAAGTCCAGCAGTAAGTAACCAGGCAATACTAGGATTCTAAAGTTATCTGGGACTCAGATTCTTCTGTCTTTTACTATACCGTCCCCAACATTGGATTCTACTTCATGTTCCAAGATGGCTGTTTGAGCTCCAGCCACTACATCTGCATCTAGCAAGCAGAAAGAGGAAAGGAAAGAGAGGGACATCTTTCCTACCATTAAGGACTCTTCCTATGGCATTTCTGCTCAGCTCCCATTGGCCAGAACACAGGGACATACCTAGCTGCTGCAAGGGAGGCTGGAAACATATTCTTTATTCTAGGTAACCATGTACCCAACTCAAAATGCAGAGGAGAATAGATATTAGAGGATGACTAACAATCTCTGCTACAGTATACATAGATGTGCTTCACCTGTCCAGTGAAAAGTGGGAGCCCCTCACTAAACCTCATGTCCTACACTTCAATTTGGAAATGTGATTGGTAAAGCTAGGTCACATGTCTATGTTTTAGCTGCAAGGGAGGCTGGGAATTTGTGTTGTGACATCCAGGTTGAAGGGCAAAACTCATAATAGAGAATTTCCCATTTAGAATTTGGACCAATCCTGTCAAAGACAACTATATATTTTAGACAAATATTTTTATCATTGTAAATTTAAATCTTAAAAGCATTAAACATCTAACAAGATAGTAAGAAGTTACGGGACAAAATTACAAGAAAAGATAAGAGTCCAGAGAGATTAGAGTTGCCAGATAAAATACAGGACTTCCAGATATATTTGAATTTCAGATAAGCAACAAATAATTTTTAGTGCATGTCCCAGTTAAATTTGAAGTTCAGATAAACAATAACTTATTTTTTTAGCATAAGTATGCCCATGCAGTACTTGGGACATACTGACACTAAAAATAATTTGTTGTTTATTTGAAATTCAAATTTAACTGGATGTCCTGTATTTTTATTTGTTAGGTCTGGCAACAGTACCAAAGAAGTGAGTCCAGCACCTGGGACTGCTTTTGCCCAAGAGCATTTGCCAATCTGAGTCATTGGAGTGCCTGGGCTGTGCTTTTGAAAACTTCTTAGGACTAGGCGTATAGAATTGGAGTTCGGGGTCTACCAAGGATGGAGCCTCTGATAAACCACCCTTGGGGTAGACTATATACTTTGGTGACCCCCAATGAACCATGACTACGGATATTTATGCTTCGTAAATTGCTCTTGACTGAGCAGCTTTGTACAACTTTACCCAATAGAATGTGATGGAAGTGATGTTGTGCCAGGTCTGGTTCAAGCCTTAAGAACACAGCTTCCATATTTTGTCTCTGGGGGAAACCAGTTGCTATGTAAGTTCAACTACCCTAAAAACCAGGACCTAACCAAGGAATTGGTGACATGTGCCTAGCTAGATTTCAGAATTGCTATGAACTGTGGTTGCTATGTCCCTGCCATTTCCTCCTTTTTGAATAGGAACATCTATTGAGATTTTCCTTTCTCTGCCTTACCATATCCTGTGGAGAGCAGATTACTTGTCTCTTTTACTGTAAAGGTTGTCAGATCCAGAGGAGCACCACTTCAGAAACTTCATCTGTGCCTGGGCCTGATTTAGATGATGAAATTATAGACTTCAAGCTCAATCCTGGTGCATTAATGGGGTAAGACTATGGGGATCTTAGGGGCTGTGACTGTATTTTGCATGTGGGAAAGTGAATCATTAAGGGACAGAGAGCATATTGTGATAGACTGTTATTTCAGTGGTCCCCAATGATCCATGTATATGAGTATTCACACCATTATTAGTTCCCTCCTCTTGAATCTGGACTGGCCTGTGGCCTGTTTTAACCAACAGAACATGGTGAAAATTATTCTGTCAGTTCCAGGCCTAAACCTTAAGAAGGGCTGGCACCTTTCACATTTGCCCTTTGAAGGAAGCCACCCACCACATTGAGAAGTCCAACTATCCTGAGACCACCATACCCAACTGAGCCTCATGGAGAGACCATGTGGAAAAGAACTGAGGGCCCTGGCCACCATCCCAGCTGAGGTCCCATTCACCTTTTCCATGTAAGGCCATCTTGGAAGTAGATCACGCAGACCTAGTCAGGGTGCCCCAGCTGATGCCATATAGGGTAGAGACTAACCATCTCTGTTAACTTCTGTTCAAATTGCAGACTCATGAGCAAATAAATACAATAGCTATTGTTTGAAGCCAGGAGAAAGAAAACTTTGGGCCCATGGATGGCTGCATAATTTGTTAACAGCTTTACTGAAATATTTATTCATATACCACACAACCCATTTAAAGTATCTACTCTGTGGTTTTAGTATATTCACAGATATGTACAACCATCACCACAGTTAATTTAGAACATTTTGATCATCTCAAAAAGAAACACTCCGGGAAGCCAGGATGGCTCAGTAGGTTAAGCACTCGCTTTACAGCCCCAGGAACCCAAGATCGAATCCTGGCCCTGGCCTGTGCACACCCATATGCTGAACTGGGCTGTGCTTCTATTCCAAGAGGCCCCCAGCCCAGTCTCTGCCCACCCGTGTGGAATGATACCATGTTGAAAACTGATGACATACAACTATGGAGACTGCTCTGGGCCCTCCCCTTTCTCTCTGTCTCTGTCTATCTGTCTCTGTCAAAAAAGAAACTCTCGACCCTTTTACCTCACATCTTTCTATCCTTCCTTCCTCTATACCCCCAGTCCTATGTAATCACTAACCTATTTCCTTTCTTCTTTCTTCCCTGTTATGAATATTTCATGTGAATGCAATCATATAATATATGGTCCTTTGTGACTGGCTTTTTTTTACTGAGCATAATGTTTTCAAGGTTTATTCTTATTGTAGTACCGGTATATCTGTACTTCCTTTTCTTTTTTAAGATTCATTTTATTGTTTGAGAGAAGGTGAGAGAGACAAAAAGAGAAGGGGGAAGGGCCCAGAACAGTCTCCATAGTTGTACATCATTAGTTGTGACATAGTTGCATTCCATACAGGTGGATGTGTGGTTGCACGGGGTATATGGATATACCACATTTTGTTTATCCATTCATTAGTTGATAGACATTTGATTTATTTCTACCTTTTAAGCTATTATAAATAATGACATATATGAGGGTTGTCTGGAAAGTATCCAGCCATGTAATATAAAAAATAGAGGCATTTATGGCTGGATTTTTTCCAGACAGCCCACATACATTGATGTACAAGTATCTGTTTGAGTCCATGTTTTGAGTTCTTTTGGGTATATGCCTAGGAATGGAATTGCTGGGTCATATGGTAATTCTAATATGTTTAACATTTTAGAAAGTGCCATTTCCCACAGAGGCTGTACTATTTTACATTCCCAGTAGCAGTGAACAAGGGTTCCATTTCTCTACATTGCTCACCAACACTTAGTACCCTTGTCAAAAATCAGTTCACCACAGATGTATGGGTTTATTTTTGGACTGTCAATTCTATTTCATCGCTCTTATATGTATACTTGTGCCAGTACCAAGTGCTGACTTCTTTGTAGTGAGTTTTCAAATCGGAAAATGTGAGTCCTCCTCTTTCTTTTTATAAAATATTGTTTTGGCTGTTCCAGGTTGCTTGCAATTCCATGTAAATTTTATAATCAGTTTGTTGATTTCTATAAAGAAGACGGCTGAAACTCATGGGATTCCACTGAATTTATAGATCAATTTGGAGAATATTGCCACCTTAAACATAGTCAGTCTTTTGATGCATAAACATAGGATATTTTTTCAATTATTTAAGTTTTTTTTAATTTCAATGATGTTTTGTAGTTTTCAGAGTATAAGCTGGGCACTTTTTCTGTTAAATTTATTTCTAAATATTTTATTATTTTTGATGCTATTATAAATGATTTTTTTATTAATTTCATATTTGGATTGTTTATTGAAAGTACACATAAATACAACTGATTTTTGTTATTGCTCTTGTATCCTGCAACCTTGCTAAATTTATTGGTTCTAATGGCTTTTTACTGCATTCCTTGGGATTTTTCTATATATAAGATCATATTATCTGTGAATAAAGATAGTTTTACTTCTTCCTTTTCAATCTGGATACCTTTTAATTTCTATTTTTTTGTCTAATTGCCCTGGCTAAAAGCATCAGTAGAATATTAAATAGGAGTGACAAGAGTGACATCCTTGTCTCATTTCTTGTTTCCTGGTCTTTCATCATTAAGTATAATGTTAGTTGTGGGTTTTCATATATGCCCTTTATCGGGTTGAGGATGGCTGCCTGTTTTTCTAAAGTTTTATTGGAACACAGCCATGCCATTCATTTATGTATGGCTGCTTTGTATTATAATGTATTATAATGCATTATAATGACAGAGTTGAATAGTTGTGACAGAAACCATATGGCCTATAAGCCTAGAATCCTTACCATCTGGCCCTTTAAGACAAAGTCTGCTGACATCTGCTTTAAACCTCTAAATTTTGAGGTAGTTTGCTATGGAACAATATATAACTAAAATAACTCACCATCTTCCACTGGGACCTCAAAGAACTTCAGCACTGAATAAGTGGGAACCATAAATAAACAAGCCCTCCCACAGACTGTAGTCCAGCTTCAACTCATCTGTGGACTCAGAAATCAGAAGTCCTGAAACTGGGTTAGGGTGATCCTAGTTTGCTAGTATCCCCAGATGCATGCAGAAACAAATGGAAATCTTTGCCAGAGGAAGATATTATCATCATTGCTGCAAATGATCTTTTAAATACAATGTCCAAAACATAACAGGTACATGAGGAGATAAAACAACATGAGAAAGAACCAGTAGTAAAAACCGACAATAAAAGCTAAGGCACGGGGACTCCAAATTGGAATTAACAAAACACAGACCAGAAAACAACTGCTCCTACTATGCTTAAGGAGAGAAAAGTCAAGCTTGAAAATTATAGCAGGGCATTAAATGCTAGAAGAAGAGACATAGAAGATCTGAAAAAGAACGAAATAAAATTCTAGAACTAAAAAGTATATATAGAGAGAATAACCAAATTTAAGGGCAAAATGGATAGGTTTAATAGGAGAATTTTTTTTAAAGCTGAAGAGAGAATTAGTGAACTAAAAAATAGTGAGAAGAAACTTTTAGAACAAAGCATAGAAGGACAAAAGATAGAAAGTACAGGAGAAAGGGATGCAGTGAGGTCTAATGTGGTTCAATTGGGGGCCCAAAAGGAAAGGAAAATGTACAGAAACAGTATTTGAACATATCATGGCTGAGAATTTTTAAAATTGATGAAAAATGATTCAAAAGGTGACAGGCAGCCATGAAATGACAAATACAAACTCCACCACGTGTTCTAATTCTTAAAACAGTATATCTATCTGTCATGTACAAATCTGCTGTTGAAAGGATTCTGAAACCAACATGGCAGTAACGGTAGTTGATGGAATGCAGGGGTCTCCAAACTTTTCAGCCCGCGGGCCGCATTAACTATCAAACAGCAGTTTGGGGGCCGACTACACACTCAAGGTCCAAATAAAAAAGAATCAAAACATAGATGTTGTTTTTAATTATTTATTTAATATTATTTTATTCAGATAAAAAGGTCTCCACGGGCCGGATGAGAGGGCCTCGCAGGCCGCATCCGGCCCACAGGCTGTAGTTTGGAGACCCCTGGAATAGGGTTTGGGATGGCTGAGCTCAAGTATAAACTCTGCTACTTCCTACCTGTGCCACCTGAAGAAGGTTGTCACCCTTCAGTTTTCTCAATTAATAAATGGGACCAGTATAATAATACTGTCCTATCCTACATTGCCATTGTGAGAATCA
Organism: Craseonycteris thonglongyai; assembly: GCA_004027555.1. Lineage (NCBI taxonomy): Eukaryota > Metazoa > Chordata > Mammalia > Chiroptera > Craseonycteridae > Craseonycteris > Craseonycteris thonglongyai. Next base: position 42,701 of record PVKE010002064.1, read on the forward strand.
AATGATACATGTGAATAAACCTAGTGAATGCCAAATGCTTTAAAAGTGAGATATGGTTTAAGCAGTATCATAAGCATCCATAGGGACACTAATAGTGACAGGTAGGACTGGCTACATAATTTGCAGGTGCCAGTGTTAAATGAAAGTGTAGAGCTCATTGTTGAAAAATGATTAAGAATTTCAAGATGGTGACAGAGCATTAAGCCAAGCAAAGATCACAAGCCCACAAAGAAAAGCCCACCCTTGGTGACAAGCCCTACAAAGAATTGCTCTGTGCATTAGGAAAGGGCTGCTCTTCCCACATTCAGGTATCTGCAGCCATATTCCACATTATTTTTGAATTGTGAAGAGCAGCAATATTTAGGGAAATTGCAAGTACACGTGGTTCCAAATGCTGAGAAGGGCAAGTGCAATGACTGGAGTGGTTGTCTGAGAGTGGGTGGGGCCAGCCAGGGTGCCATTGGAACTGTGGAACTGACTGTTCCCCACAGACTCTGGCCTAGAAAAAAAAAAAAAAAAAAAGCCTGCAGCTGTATGTACAGGGCCTGCTGTTGTTTGCTGCGGTGTGTTACAACACAGCCTGGCAACCTCCTGGCCTTTCTGTCTTCCTCCTAGAAGGGCCTGGTCCCAGAGCATATGACATGGCTACACAGCCCTGCAGTTTTGCCCACACTGCTCCTTGCTGTTCCCTCAATTACTAGGCTTTTCCAGCTCTGTGTTCTTTTTGTTCATGCTATTCCTCCAACCCCCCACTGGGAGTCCCTTTCCTTCTTCTTTCACATCCCTCTATCTAGCAAACACAACTTTTTTAAAGATTTATTTATTTATTTATTTATTTATTTATTTTATTTTATTTTATTTTTTGAGAGAAGGTGAGAGAGAGAGAGAAGGGGGGAGGTCCCAGAGCAGTCTCCATAGTCTTACATCATCAGCTTTTTGACATAGTTTCATTCCACACAGGTGGATGTGGGGCTGCGCAGGCGGAACCAAACTGGGAGCCTCCTGCATAGGAGGCGAAAACCTTTGCCACCATCTCGGCAGTTACCAGTTGTGCTGCAGTTCAGCATGTAGGTTTGCAATAACCTGGGCTGGGATTCAATCCCAGGACCTCAAGGTTGCAAGGCAAATGCTCAACCTAATGAGCTATCCCAGCACTCTCCAAACACAATCTTTTAAGACTCAGCTCTAGTGTCACTCTTCAGTGAGGCCTTCCCTGCCTCTCCCAGGAAGAGTTGATTCCTCCCACCTTGGAGCATTCCACTGTGCCCTATGCAGACATCTGTCACAGTCTCTGTAACATTAGGAGCACTGACATGTAATGTGGATGTCACTATCTCCCAGGCTGAAGCCCTCTAGGGCTAGGGGCAATGTTTTCTGACCAATGCATACCATGCAAATAGCACAGTGCTTAAAACTTGCTGTTAGTAAGCATAGTAGATGCTTACTCTATTGGTGATAGTAGTTTCAGTCACCATTTTCTTGCTAAATTCGTGTATGAATAAATTGTTTTAGTGACTCTCCCAGGCATCTGGTAGAAAGGGAAGCTTCTAAGCACGGAAGCAAAGCCCTCGCCCTTGAGGAGGTTTCAATGTTGGCTCTCATTGTCTTTTCCACAGGCGTGACCACCTCTTGCAGTAGGGATGATTTCTAGAAGTGGCTCTTCATAAATACCTAAATGTCCAACTCCTAATAAAATGCAGAGAGCAGATTTGGAGCTAGGAGATGTGATTTCTAACCTGGCTGTGAGGCATTAGGTTTCCATAGAATAGGGTGACCAGACATCCCGCTTTTGGCGGGACAGTCCCGATTTTTAACCATTTGTCCCATGTCCCGCAGCATTTTAAAAAAGTCCCGATTTTTGGAAAGAATGCACGACAAGCTAGGGAACAGAGGGAGATAGACTAAATTTTTAATCAAGAACCCACCCCCACCCCCGGGTCAATGGTGTCCCGCTTTACCAATGATAAAATCTGGTCACCTTGCCATAGAACTATGAAATCCCAGACCAGGCAATCGATCTAGTTATTCCCCAAGGCCCAGGAAAATCTCTCTATGAGAGCGAGTCAGAGGTGGCCATCCACTTGCAGGGGCCTAGTCCGCTCTTGAAGCTGAGTTTGCTCAGCAGGCCTACCCTCTGGGAGAGGGTGGTGACAGAGAACACATTTTTAAAGGTCCTTTGCTGTCTCAGTCGCCTGGGATCTGTGTTTGAAAGGTAAAAGGCCATGGGAAAGCACTGTCTTCACAGTCGCTGAGTGTTCAGAGGGAAATGCTATAGCTAAATTGGTTCTCGAGCTGGGATTTTCTCCAGTCAGGACTGGGCAACATTAACTTCCTGGGGGTTGTCTGCTGGAGCCAACCTAGCCTGCTTATCTGACACAACAGCGTGGCCTGCCCCTCTCCATCCTCCGGGCAAGCCCGTGGACACAAAGGAGGGCAAAGCCTTCAGAGAGACTATTCGGATGTGAAGCCAACTAGCTTGTTCACGCATTACTTTCTCTGGAGGTAAGGGACAGTGTGTGTGTGTGAGGGGGTGGGGGTGGGAGGGTCGGTCAGTTTCCTCCATCCCTTCCCACCCGCCCCCACAAAGGGCTAGGGCCAGACACGTGGGCTGGCGCGAAGAGGCGGAGGTTACACTAAGGCGGAGGTGCAAATGGACGGGGGCGGGGCCTTATTTGCATGGACGGCGCGCGGCCACCAATCCAGTCAAGCAGAGCGACAGCCCGCGCGCCTTTTGGGGGTGGACTGACAGTTCCATGGCCCAATGGAAGGCGGGTCCTGCGGCAGGCAGGGCGGGACGGTGCCGGGCGCTGCCCCGGGGATTCGGGCCGGCTCGCGGGCGCTGCCAGTCTTGGGCTGCGGCGTCCGGCGTTCGGGCGGCCTGTTGGGCGGGCTGAGGGGTGAGCGGCGCGCTGGTGAGGCAGAGAGAGACGGAGCCGACAAGCAGCCTCTGCGACAGGTACCGACGCCATAGCCGCAGGGATGGGGCGGGCTGCCGTGGCGCCTGGGAGCCGAATCCCCCCCCTTCGCGGTTCGGCCGCCGCCGCGCCACCTCCCCGCCCCCTCACACGGTTCCCCAGCCCGGAGCGGCGCGTCCAGGCGAGTGGGGTCCGGGAAGCCTTGAGGCCAGCTCACCGTGGAAGGCCCCCTGCCCCACTGCGAGGCGCCTCTGCGCCCCGCCGGGCCGCGGGGCCGGCGCTCCCTCCGGGAGACGCGGAGCCGGGCAGCGGCGGGAGCCGCCCGCCCCGCCGCGCTCCCCCTCGCGGAGACGAGGCTGGTCGCGCCCGCTGGTCCTCACCCGGCTTTTGTTTCCCGCCCGAGTTGACAGGTCCCGGCTTCGGCTCCCATCAGCGACCCCCGACTCGCCCGAGGCCCGGCACCCGTGACCGCAGCCGCCCAGAGCGGGCGGCGGGACCCACGGAGTGTCGGCGGCGCGTGAGCAGCGCCCGCCGCGGGCGGGAGAGAAACTTCGGCTTCCCCGGCTCGGGCAGCGGGAGAAGTCTAGCCGGGGTGAGCCATTCGCCGGGACAGCGAGGGCGCAGTGGCGCCTAGCTCACCTGGCGGGGCCCTCGGAGCGTGAGAATAACGGAGTGTGCGGCTGCTGCGCTCCGCACCTAAGCTTGCGCTTCCCGGGCGGTGCGTGTGGATGCGCGCTCACCGCCTTCACCTGCCGCCCTGGGATAAGTGACTGGGAACGACGTCCCCGCTGCCCGGCGCTCTTACAGGGTGCCAGCACAGCTCCCGTTCTAGCAGGTGACTGTCCTGGTGCCAGCCGAAAGCCCGTTAAAAGTTGCTTGAGAGCTCCTTATTCAATTCGCTCGTGGGACGTTATACATTGATGTCTAAAAAGGTGTGCTGGCGACAGCGTAGGAGTCCAACTCATGGCTGATTAAAAAAAAAAAATGGAGTGGGGTGCGGGTCAGCGTGTAGATTGACCTCTTTCGATTGACGAGCCAGGAGGAACATGTTGGTCTCTTTTTTTAAAAATCGGTTTCTGCAGTGGTGGCGAAAGTATAGTAAGTAAGGTACAAGTTGTAAGAAGAGAACGCAGAGCTCTAGATACCCTTCAGTGCGGCTCAGGACAGCGTGTACAACGTTTGGCCGCCACTCAGTCAATTCTGCGTGAAGCAGTTTGGGCTTGTGATTTTGGATTTACTTTTCCAGGAGTATGTTTTCCAGTGGAATGAGGCTTAGCATTGAATGGGTGCTTTCTTGGCCTCTTTGAGGGTAGACAGCAGTGTTTTATTTTCATTGTCTTCCCGTGTTGTTAGATTGTGGACAAGGGAAAAGTTAAAGCCCCCCACCCCCACCCCCGCCCCAGGGTTTTTACTTTAGAGAATTATAGTAGGTTTTTCTCTTGCTGTTTGAATCAAAATTTAAGGATAGACTTAAAAAATTACTCTTGTCGGAAATTTTTACTTGTCACACTTTCACTTATTTTTCTGTTTGTGTCTCTCCTAACTGACCTCCGTTTAACAGTCTACAATTAATGGCCCTGACCAATTTAGGCCATCTATGGAAAAGAATATTTAAAAATAATATATAGCAATTATTTTTAAAATACAAAATTATTTTAAATTTGGGTTATTAACATTCGTGAGAAACATAATGTAGCTTACTCAGTCTTTTCCTAATGTGTCTTTTATGTTTGTATTGGTTATGATTTACTCATAATGTAAGTTTAACTTCTTAAGAAAATTTATAATTTTGATTATGCTACCTTATTAGTGTTTCATTGAATGGTAATTTTACTTATTTACCTAGCTAATTAGTAATACTATTTTTTTAATTGTTAAATTTATTGGGGTGACATTGGTTGATAGCAATTACACTGTTTCCAGGTGTACAAATTCTACATTACATTGTCTATACACTGCATTATGTGCTCACCACCCAGAATCAGCTCTTTCCATCACCACATATTTGATTAGTAATACTATTTAAAGCTGAACTCTTTAACCAAGAGGCTTGTTGTGACTATTTGGGATTAAAAAAAAAATAATCACGATGGCCTATGTAAAGTGTGTTATTTCTCTAAAATAACAGGCTTATATGTTATGATGTCTTTCATCTTTCCAACATTTAACAAAACAAGTATGTTTCTGGATCTTTAATTTTTTTTTTTTTTTTTTTAGTTTAGGGAATTTGGGATGACTGTCTTATTTTTTGTTTTATTTTTTAATTTTATTGAATTTATTGGGGTGACATTGATTGGTAAAATTATATAAGTTTCAAGTGTACCGGTACATTTCTATAATACATCATCTGTATATTGCATTATGTGCTCACCACCCAGAGTCAGTTCTTCTATCACTGTATATTGACCCCCTTTACCCTCTTCTACCACTATCCCTTGAATGTTTTTTAAAACAATTTTAACCAGTTCAACGTTGAAAAAAAAACAAACTTCAAAAATATTGTATTAGGCAACTAATTAAATCTTAAAATTTCTGTTTATTCTTGGATTGGAATGCATACCTTGGCTATTTTTAGTTTCCTAAAGGTTGGTTAGCTTTGAAGGAATCAGTTTGGATATGAAAGAACATCCTCTTTCTATAGCTGTAAAATTATTGCTATTAAAAGCTAGGTTGACTTTTTGACCCTTCGTGAGGGTAGATGGATTGAACAGTGGCTCATCTTTACGTAGTGTGGGTTTTATTCTATATAAATAGTTGTAGGAAATCTTGTAGACTGGAGCTCTCACTGTTAGGGATGATTTATATAATTATTCTTTAAAGTGTATAGGAATTTACTAGTTTAACTTACTATTCATAATTAGGAATTTTATAGTCTTTTTCCTGTGATGATGTTTAACTTTATCCCTATCATAAATTAAAATTATATTACATAGTTTTATTTAGACAAAAGCATATTTTAGGAACCTTAACTCTAAAACTGCCTTTTATAATTTTCAAATTAAGTTTTTAGATATTTTAATTACTGATCTTTGTCCATTTTAACTTGTGGTAGACTATATCATAAAATTATTGACCACATCTCAGTTTAAAAATTAAGCATAAATTGAATCCTCACATCTATACAATAAATATTGGGAATTTTTAAGTCATTTACCCTCAGGTGTGGTTCCTTTTGAGTTTGTGGGTGGGCAAATATTTTTTAATGAATAAAGCACATAAAAATCCCAAAGACATGTTAAAACAACTAAATGTGAGGATAAAATGACACTGTTAGGTATTAATACTGCTTAATTTAATAGTAATATGCATGTTATACTTGACATTAGGAGTATTCATTGTAAGCCTTTAACATAATTTTTACATTTCTTAAAGAAGAATCTATATTATACATATTTTGGCACATGAAATTCTATAATTATTTAATGCTGAACAGTTAAAATGTATATTTTATATTTCTGAAACTAAGTGGACTTTCTAACCAACCTGACTATTAGATTTTGTTTTTTCACTATTTTACATTTCTGAATTGTTCTACATTGCATTTTTAACTTCTGATATTGACTTCCCAAAGTTTGAGAAAAATTAAATCTGCACTCATCAGAGACTGGGTGAACATTGGTATGTAAATCACATAACTATTGATTTAAAAACAGTAGCCACTTAAGTGTGCTTTAATTTGCAAATAAGATGTTCCTTTATTGTGTAAAAAAGAGACGGGTTACAATAATTTATAGTAGGGCCTTATGTGCCCCTGTAATTATAATTTGTATAGCTAATGGGTTACTAAGGATCTTTTAGTACTATTTGAAATTCAAGTACTCAACATAATTTGCACCTCATAGTTTGTTACGATGAGAATTGACTGGCACTCAGCTGAAACTTAAACATGTAAGACTATAGTTCTTAAATGGTGCAAGTTCATTTTATGCTTAATTTAGTATTTGGTTTCTAGTATTTTGGGAAGCATCTGATTAATGAGAGTGAAGGATTGCCAGAGGGAATATGGGGTCTACACCGTTGCTATACCTGTTTTCTACCCCTAGTCTGGGGGAAAAAACACTTAAAAAATATGAAAAAATTTTCTTTTAATTCCTCTAAAACAGTCAGGCAAAAGATACTGAAAGTAAGTTGGGGATTATAGCTTTTTGGAGCTGCTGTCATTTTTGTAATACTTAATCAACTCTGCTTTATTTTATAAAAAAGGTACATTTATTAGAAAAATAAAAATAATGTATTTTCAGAGTGAAAGAACGGGTTTTTAAGTAAACACACATCTGTGAAAGTTAGGGAACTTCCAAATACTAAGAATGTTTTTTAAGATTCAACATGTACATTTAAGTTGTATGTTTTTGAAATTACTCAGTTTTTGGAGGAAGAAATAAAAGATGAAGAAAGTTCAAAGACTAGAAAAGGGTTGTTTTTCCCTTTTGTTATTTGCAGACCCATCTAAAGCAGGCGGTGGTTAATTTCTAGAACCATTTGTAATATTCTTTCTCCATCTTTGCAATTTATACATGGTGTTAAAGGAGGAGCCACTCCTAATACCCTGAAAATGACCATCTGATTATCAGAAGCAGGATTGGGAATTTCAGTTTGATCTCTTCAAAAATACAATTTGTGTGTATGATTATTAATGTTCCTAGCTGTGGACATTAAAAAACCTCCTCTACTGACAGCTGAAAATTACACAGTGAAATTTGAAAGTCAGAGTGTCTCTATCACAGAGTTAATGCTGCAGTAAATTACTTTTTGGAATGGAGAACACATCCTAGAGATTGAATCCTTATGAGAATACGAGAGGTGTCTGGAAAAAATCTAGCCATTGGCAATGTAAAGAGAACTATTAGATGGCTGTATACTTTGCACACAGTCCTTGTATCTCTATATTCTGACTGAGGATGGAATGGTCTTTACACCATGTTAAATATTAACCAGTGGAATTATTTCCATGTTTAATTTTTTTAAAAGGCAAGACAATGAAATAAAATCTTGTAATCTTAACGCATTTTATTAGGTTTTGCTCCTAGTTTAAAAATTATTACATGGTGGATGATAACATTTAATGTTTTGAATTCTGGTTTGGGAAGGGGGGTTGTTATGAGGAGACATTTTTCATTGAAGCAGGACAGGGTAACTTACATGAAGATAAATTTGTTTCTCTTTTGAACTCTTATGTTAAAACATAGTACTTATTAAGAAAAACTGAGATGGTCATCTTTTTCATCTTAAATTTTCACTATGAATTTTATAAGTTCTTTTAATATATCTTTGGTCCTAAGTGGACTCCTCAGAATCTATTCATTTATGTATGTATGTGTATCTATGTGTATGTATGTACATTTGACCCTTGAACAACATGGAGATTAGGAGTGCTGATCCCCACACAGTTGAAAATCCGTGTATAACCTTTGACTTCCCCAAAACTTAACTGACTGTGTTTTGCATCCTTGGATTTTTCACAGCCACTAATCACACATCCAAAACAGGATTCTCAGTTTGTGGTTGGAATCCACAGATGTGGGAGACCCGACTATACTGATAATAATAGCCTACCTTTGACCAGAAGCCTTACAGATAAAATATGTGTCAGTTGACACATATTTTCCATGTTGTCTATATTATATACTATATGCTTACAATAAATTAAGCTAGAAAAAAAGAAACTTAAGAAAATCATAAGGAAGAGAAAATACATTTACTGTATTTATTGAAAAAAATCCGTGTATAAGGGAACCCACATATTTCAAACTTGTGTTGTTCAAGGGTCAACTGTATATACACACAAATAGATAAAATACCTATTTTTTTGCACTTTATGTAACTATATTTGCTATATATACACACACACATATATATACACACATATGCATATATAAATCCATTTATCTGTCTATACTATATGATGTCAAAGGCTTTATATGTGAATTAACCACCCCCCCGTTTAAGTCTTACTGCACCAAGAAGAATAAAGTACATGTCCATAAAAAGACTGATACAAAATGTTCATAGCAGTTTTTTAATGATGATAACAAACTACTGATTTACACAACAAATATATGAATCTCAGAAATATCTGATGCTGTCTATAAAAAATCCAAGAAGAGGCAAGATTTAGGTATGGTGATAGAAATCAGGTCAGTGGTTTCTGGGTATAGGGCTGTGGTTGACAGGAAAGGGGTAAAAGGGAACTTTCTAGGGAGATGGAAATATTCTATAGGTTGATCTGGGTGATGGTAATTCAAGTGCAAACATTTGGTAACTTTATTTTCATACAGTTTTTAACTTTCAAAAGAGTTGCAAGATCAGTGCAATGTCCAGATGCACCAGTTGTTGGTATGTTTGTTCAAACTTATTGAACTAAGTACTTAAGATCTGTGCATCTTATGGTATGTAATTTTTACTTTAGAAGAGAAGAAAGCTACAAAAATTTGTTGAAGATAGGAGAATGACCTTATTATCTTCAAAATGTGAAATAACTTCTATTAAGAATTAATAATGGGGGGGGAAGCTGGGCTGGCTCAGTGGGTTAAGCGCTCGCTTTGAAGCCCCGGGGACCTAGGATCAAATCCCTGATGGCTCAGCAAGTTGGGTGCTTGCTTTGCAGCCCTGGGGACCAAGAATCGTGTTCCAGCCCTAACTCGCTTGCGCGCTCTCTCTCTCTCTCTCTCTCTCTCTCTCTCTCTCTCTCTCTCTCTCTCTTTCTCTCTCTCTCTCTCTCTCTCACACACACACACACACACACACACACACACCTCCGTTTCAGCCCTTGGCTCAAGGGGGCGTGTCTCCCATGCTGGAGGCCCCCAGCCCATTTCCTGCCCTGCACGTCCCCCGTCCACCTGTGTGGAATGAAACCATATCGAAACTGATGACATGCAACTGTGGAGAGAGACTGCTCTGGGCCCTCCCCCTTCTCTCTGTCTCTCTCTGTCAAAACAATAAAATAAATATTTTTTAAAAATTAATGATGTAGAAAAAGAATCACTCGACAGTCTTTTTGTGTCTACATATATGTGTTCATGCCACTTCTTTCTAAAGTTTCATGACATGTCTGTTAGAAGAAACAGGGTACTGAAAATTATTCAAGGCAGAACTGCCAGCTAGGAAACCTTGCATTGTTATCCTCTACATTTCTCCCTAGGGAATGAGACTGGTAGCTAGCAGTAGCTTTCTGGAAATTGAAGGTGCTAATTATCCCTGTTAAAAGAGTTGCTCACCTACAGTATACTAGGTTTTACACAGACATGTACAGTCTTTATTGTCAACTCTTTATCAGACAGGAGACAAGCACATGTCATTTTGGGGTGGTGCTGTTTATCATAGGGAGGAAAGATTGGTGCTTTGTAAACCGTGTGAACTGTTCTTGATCATTGGTAAGTCGTGAATTTGCTGCTCTCTGTTAGTTTTAGTGCTTCCATAGCCTCAATAGAGTGATTTGATTTACATTGCATCTATTTAAATCATAGCTTAGACTCGTGTTAAAAAACATTCAATCTCTTCCCTCTATTATTTTATATAATTTTAAATGTGTTCTTTACCATTTAGGATTAGTTACCATATACGTAATTTATGGACATTGATTCATTTTTTAAAATCTTGGGAAGCCAGGATGGCTCAGTGGGTTAAGCGCTCACTTTGCAGCCCCGGGGACCGAGGATTGAATACTGGCCCTGGCCCATGTGGACCCATATGCTGAATGGGGGTGTGCCCCCAGTTCAGTTCTCACCGGGGTGAAGACCCCAGCCCAGTTCCTGCCCTGTGCAGCCCCACTCCCACCTGTGGAATGAAACTATGTGGAAAAACAGATGATGTGCAACTATAGAGACTGTTCTGGGCCCTCCCTCTTCTCTCTGTCTCTGTCTCTGTATCTCTCTCTCTCTGTCAAAAACAATAAAAATAAATGTTTTGGGTTTTTTTATTGTTTTTAACAGAGAGAGAGAGAGAGAAAGAGTGATACAGAGACAGAGAGAAAACTGAACTGGGGGCACTCCCCCCCCCCACCAGTTCAGCACATGGGTCCGCAAGGGCCGGGGCCGGGATTCGATCCTTGGTCCCCGGCGCTGCAAAGTGAGCGCTTAACCCACTGAGCCATCCCAGCTTCCCCAAAAATAAATCTTAAAAAAAAAAAAATCTTTTTTTTTAAAGTTGTTTATTTTGTTATTTAATAGAGTGGACGATGTTTGAAGTAATAGGATTAACCAGCAGGTTCAACAAGTTTTTCATTGATACTGGGGATAAACATCTGTTTTGCCTTTACTAACCAAAACCATACATTTATATGACCTGTATATTTTTCTTCAATAAAAATACAAGTTCTTTGAAGAGAAAAATGACAAATGTCTAACATCAACCAACATGGATAAAAGGTCTCACTTTTTCCAGTTAATAAACATATTCATGTTCCTCTGAAAAGAGACAGGACATTTTTTCCCTTTCATATGCGCTAAATTTCATTGGTTTATGTAGAATTAATAAAATATTTGAAAAGTTATTATCTGTTAGAATTTTGTTTCGAGTTGTCAAGCCTAACTGCAGATAGAATTTTTAAAATATCTGTAGGTAGCCCTTTTTAGACTTTGTGTTATAGAAGTTTAAAACTATACAGAACTGGAAAGAACAGTATAATGAACTTCCAGGTACTTATTCTCCAGCTTTATTAGTTTTAGTTAATATGCTTTTATAACTGTCAAGTTTTCACAGTTTTGTGAAATAGTGATAGTATTGATGCACCAGATTTTCTCTTCAGTTTTTTTCAAAAATTTTGTTATAGAGAAACTTAAAAAGCAGTGTATTTTAGTTCAGATTTGACTTTGGACAAAAGGTTATTATAAAACAATTTTTACCCTTACCGGTAGTTTCTGTCAATTCATAGCCTGAAAAAAAAAAAAAAGATTCATTTTTTTAGCATTTTATTTAAAATAAATTAGTCCAAATTGTCTACATCTATAGGAAAAAGTACTATTTATTTGGAAAGTTAGATTATCATTAGAGTGTAGTATCTGAGGAATGTTGTTGTCTAAGTGGTTTTTTTTACCTCTTGCTCTAAAAACTCAAGTTATTGCTATGATTTTAGGTTTCAAATCTGTTATCTTTTGTCTAAATTTGAGGCATTTCAAATTTAAGGCCCAAATTTTCGCCTGTGTCTTCAAACTAAATATACTTAGATTTCATTTCTATAGCAGTTGCACCCCCAACACCTCTCTCCCAACTTCCAGCCAAAAACAAAACAAAAAAAACCCCTCATCTCTTCCAGACTTTTCCTCTTTAGCTATTAATGACTCCATTGTTCTTACTGGTCATTTTTTACTCTTCCTTTACTTCTTAAATTCAATGAGTCATTAAATCACTTTGTTTCTAACTTTAAATTGTTTCTTTGTATCTTTTTGTCCTTTTCATTTCTACTGTATTTGTCCTAATTTTGTTAACATGTTAAAGCAGGAAGTTATCCCTAATATTTAATAAACTTCATACATATCAAAATTAAGTTATGTTTCCAAGGTAAAATAGGGAATTTTCTTCCCTTCCAGAGAAGTCTTCAGTCAGCCTTATAGGCAAATACATCATGTTTAAGGTGTAGGTAATCATATTTAAACCAAGGTATACATAGTAGCTCCTCCTTATCTGCAGGGGATATGTTCCAAGCCCCCCAGTGGCTGTCTGAAACCACAGGTTGTATACATATACTGTTTTTCCCCATACATACATACTTATGATAAAGTTTAATTTATAAAGTAAGCACAGTAAGAGATTAACAGCTAATAAAATAGGACAATTATAACTAAAAGTTATATGAATGTAATCTCTCACAATATCTTACTGTACTGTACTCACCTTTTCACTTAAAGGTATCACTTTACAATTTGCTCGGGCATACCCAAGTTGCTAGCATTGCTACTCTTGTGCTTTGGGGCCATTATTAAGTAAAAGGGGTAACTTGAACATAAGAACTGCCATACCTAGATAGCTAATAAGTGACTAATGTGCGAGTAGCATAAGCAGCATGGATAAGCTGGACAAAGGGATGATTCATATCCTGGGTGGGATGGAGCAGATGGTGGGAGATTTCATCATGGTACTCAAAATGGTACACAATTTAAAACCTATAAATTGTTTGTTTATGGAACTGTCCATTTACGGGGTGGGGTGGGGGGGTGCGGTAACTGTAACCACAGAAAGCTAAATTGTGAATAAAGAGGTACTACTGTAGATGATTTCCAAATCACTCAGCTCAAAAAACCTGGTGAATAGTGGCTGGTAGGGCCCCACATTTTATCAAGGAATGTAAGCAGCAGAGTTTCTTAGACAACAGAAATGGTCCAGGATGAGTTCCTTCCAGCCCAGAATTAATCTGCAAGTGCTTTGCAGTGTGGGAAATACTGCGTATAATATATAACACATTTTCCAGACTTTCTAGTGTTTTCATGGCAAATAGTACAGGTCTGTTCACCTTAGAACTCTTCTCCTATCCTCTGTCCCCTGTTTCCTGGCCAAGATAGCTCCCACTAGAAAGATGGCTTTGCTGAAAGTGACATGATACTCTATTTCATTACTTGCCCTTTTCTATACAAGCTCCTGGAATTGACATGTGTTAGAAAGATACGGACCTGAAGTTAGTTGGGAGGATATAAAATAGAAAAGGAAAATAAGTGATCTCCACTGTCCTTCCCACTAGCAGTCATCCAACCTCTAGGGGTTTGGGGCTTGATTCCTTTCCAAAGGGATTGCAGTTTATGAACTTGGCTTACTTTTGGTCAGCTTATGGAGATCTGTCATCTTTCTGCTCTTCTGGGAAATATTTGCAATTACTCCCAGTAGGAACCAAGACCCAGTTTAAGATTACTGACTTAAGGAATAAGATAAGTATCTTATATTGTTTTAGTTAATTAAGAATATCTGATTATTTTCTCCTATGGGAACCAGGAATAATATTGGGATTCTCAGATGCTTGTGCAGAAATTAACTTAATGGTTATTAGAGTGAAAAAATAGAGGAGAAAAATAACACTATTTCTAGGAAGCCCCGTGTGGTAAGAATAGACATTAGGACTCTTAACAGGATGTAATTCAGGGATGTTGCTACTACGTATCTGATATTGGGTAAATTTCTTAACCTTTCTTAGCCTTATTTTAATTGTAAAAGGAGTAGGTTGGATTAGATGGTGTTTTAACATCTCCTTGCAGCTTTGAAATTCTAAAATGAGTGTTTGCTCAGGGAAAAAAACACCTGGGGGCGGTGAGGGGAACTAATTTATATACTGTTCCTAGTTAATGGTTTTTAAGTGGCTATTTTATATACACTTTTGTTGTTGTTGTTTCCACTAGAGAAGTTAGGAAAAGAATGAAAGGAGTCAACATTCATAAAATGGATTAGATTTTAGTGTTTTTATTTATCTGTGTGTTTCCACTGAATTTATTCTAGATTACTGCTTTCACCTATTTGTGTTCATTTTGCTGTCTTTTTTTGTGTGTGTCTTTGTTTTACAATGTGAATTTCATTTCCTTTTTGTTTCTTTCTATTGTTTTTTTCTAGCTGGTGGAATTCATCAAGTGGACCCTTGAATTTGATCTATTACTAAATTAAATGTAGATATCCTAATAGTTGTTAGGATTAATGGGACCCTTCTACTCTATAATACAGAAACTAGAGAGATGACCCCTAGGGCAAAGGGGGTGGGAGAGCTAAAGAGAGAAGGAATGGTGTGGAAGAGTTTCCAAGGATTTTTTGATAATTTTGATTTAAGATATGTTAAAACATTTTAAGCTTTGATGATGATGACTCTGCCAGTGATATCAAAGTTTGGTCCTGAAGTCTTAATGGACTATGAATTACTTGAGGTCAACTCACAACTGTACCTCTAATTCTTTCTTTTCTTTCGTTTTTGTTTTTTTTTATGATTCATTTTATTGTTTTTACAGAGAGACAGAGAAGGGGGAGGGTCCAGAGCAGTCTCCATAGTTGCACGTCATCAGTTTTCAACATGGTTTCATTCCACACAGGTGGGCGGAGGCAGCACAGGGCCGGAACTGGGCTGGGGGCCTCCGGCATGGGAAGCACACCCCAGTTCAGCATATGGGTCCTCACAAGCCTGGGGCAGGATTCAATCTTTGGTCCCCGGGGCTGCAACGCGAGTGCTCAACCCACTGAGCCATCCCAGCTTCCCCTATGTAGCTTTTCTAAGCCTGTTTCCTCATCTGTCATACTGGGAAGGGGCAGTATTAATACCTACCCCAAGGTTGTTGTGAGGACTAAATGAGACAGTATATGTAAGGTATTTAACCCAGAGCCTGGTATATGTCTTTGATAAGTATTAAATGCTATTATAATTTTATTAATGAGTACTTTTGTGTTCCAGATAGTAAGTTCTGTTAGGTTCTAATAGTGTTGTCACAGAATAAGGCAAGACCCTGTTCTTAGAAAAGAGAACATATGCACAAAAGATAAAATAACAACATAGGTCCCATGCTAAGTGGCAAATGAGTAGTTTCCTTAAGGACTAAAGAGATAGGAGTAATTGCTAAGAAGATGACAACTTCGGGATGGTGACAGAACTTGACCTGAGCTTTCAAGAACTAGTTAGCAAATTAAGAGGACAGGCTCCTTGGGGCCAGACTGCCTGTATTGGAATCTTAGCTCTGCTACTGTGAAATCTGAAGCAATTCACTTAACTTCCCTCCTAGGATTGTTGCAAGAATTAAATGAGTTAATAAATGTCAAGCACTTATTAATAGAATGTGCCTCAGACATTGCTAGAACATAATCAATTATTATAAGTTGAGAAAAAGGAAAATGTTTTTCAGGTAGGACACTGAGTGGTAATGAGGGGGAGTTAATCCTAGGTTTGTTTGAAATGATGAAGCCAAATAGCCTGGAGGGAATAACCTGTTGGAAAATAGTAGGTGATTATGTCAGGGCAGAATTATGAATGATTAAGCCTGGGAGTATGACATCTTTTCCATATGTACTGAGGGAATTTGGGAGGATTTCTTAAGTAATTTATGAAGCATTCTTGTGTGTCATATAGATAACATTTCTAACTGTATCTCTAGCACTTCTCACCACCTTTTCTGACTTCAATATAACTGAAATTTCTATTCAAACTAGTTTTAACAATGAAGTTTATAATTTCTTTCCTGAATCATTATGCCTCTTTAATTTGTCCATTTCTTTTTGTTAAGCATGTCCATTTCTTTTCTCCAGTTTAGTGGATTTCTGCTACTGTTTTCTTTGTCCTTTAAAATTCCAATCTAGATCCTAAATCACCAAAGCCATGAAGTGGAAAGAGCTAGAGAGAGGGAGAAGGGAAGGAAATATCCTCTAATCCAGCCATCTTGTTTTACAGATGAGGACATTGAGGTCCAGAGGAAGTAAAGTCACATACATGCTAAAGGATCACAGTAATTAGTAATGTGCAGACCTGTACCTTTTGGAGCTCAATGAGGGCTGTTGTTTTTTTTTTGCTGTCATCATAGTGTGATTTTCAACCATCTGGGTGAGAATTACCAATAATTTTTCTACTGCTATTAAAACCAAGGTAAATATTATTATTACCAGGAATAATGTGATAACAATTCACCCTTCTTAATGAGAGAAGCCCATGATTACATTTCTTGGATGAGCATTACTATTCTTAAAGTAACATTTAAAACCAAGACTCCAAAATCTGCTTAAAGAAGAAAGTGTTTCTTTCTTTCATTTTTAGAATTGTAAATTATAAATGTAATAGTGTTGTAAACATAAATAGCATTCTCAAATAAAGTGGCCTTTTTGTTTTTATCATGGTGCAGCACAGGTTCTTTTACAGGGTGAATGATAGGAATGCAGATTAGCATAAAAAATTGGAAACTATTGTACTTTCCCCTCACAATCCCCAATCCTGTACTTCTACTATTACAGTAGTCTCTTAAATTTACATCTTCTTCAGTCCCTTACATTTAAATATATGGCACACATAATGGTGAGAAACTTACTGAAGCATTGTTTTCTTGTACATTGTTTTCCTATGTAGATGCAACATGGTAGAATATCTGTAAAGCTCTAAGCTTTAGGGACTGGTTACTCTAGTTGCTCAATAAATAATCCCCTCCCTTTTTACAGAGCAGGCAGTTTTTTCTCATGTATAAATAATGTCAGTTCCTAATTGCCAAATCACTATCAGAACACTTTTCTTCCTTTGAAATGTATTTTAATTTTGGCAAGAAGTTCTCTCTACATTTTGAAAATCTGTGTGATGTAGAAATGTTTTTTAGTCACATTAAGCATAATTTTATCATGAAATCATTTTGAAACTAGTAATCATGTTTTATATTCCTTTCCATGATTAAAGAAAGAAAAAGTGGCACACACTAAGTAAAAATGTTCCAGAACTCTACTCACCCTGCCATAATTCTTTTAAAAAATAAGCTTTAAGACTAGATCATTTTTACTGAAATACTAATCTTCGTTATAATTCTTTTTTTTTTTTAAGATTTATTTTTTAATTGTTTTTGACTGAGAGACAGAGACAGAGAGAAGTGGGGGAGCCAAGAACAGTATCCATAGTTGCACATCATTGGTTTTGCCACATACGGTAGTTTCATTCCACAGGAGGGTGTGGGGCTGCACAGGGTAGGAACTGGGCTGGGGTCTTACCCCAGTGAGAACCAAATTGGGGGTACTTCCCAGTTCAGCATATGGGTCCACATGGGCTGGGGCCGGGATTTGATCCTCGTTCTCCGGCTGCAAAGTGAGCACTTAACCCACTGAACCATCCCGGGTTCCCCTCATTATGATTCTTAAACACTGAAATTGAATTGTATAATCCACAAATGTCTATACCAAAAAAGTTTTTTTCCATGTCCTCAATGCTTTGTAGCAGATCCCTTATTTATATTTCTCATGGCTGGGTTTCTTTTTTCTGTCTTCACTTTTCAGAAGAGAGAAGGAGCTTTTTTTCTCTCTCTCATAATCTGCAACTTCTTTTATATTTGAATGATTACTCTTTATAACAGACTTTACCCACTATATACCATTAGGAGGGAAGAGAAATACTTCAAAATTAGATTTTGGAGTTTTTTTTGTTTTGTTTTGTTTTGAGGGCGGAGTGTGTATGTATTCCTCTTAGCCCCTTCATATAATTTATAGAATTCTCTGTTTCTATTTTTTAAATGTTTTCTTATGTGGAATTGTTTAGTTGTTTGAAAGAAATCTGTTAAACTGTATATTTGAAAGTTTGGTAGCCTTTTCTTCTAAATTTATATTATTAATTTTGTTGTTAATTTTATTCTTAGAATATTAAGTATTTTGTAAGTTAACATCTTTAGGTATAAGCCCTGCAATTCTCATATGTTGAGAGAGAAAGGGGAAATTGGTTTTTGTCATTTTCATTATATAAATTTGACTATCTTGCTTCTCCTGTTTATTATTATTTAATTTGTTTTTGTTTTTTTTATTTGGAGCCCCTAGAAGTGGAGGGCTTCAGTACTATGTTATGCATTCTTATAGACTAGCCCATGTTATAAAATGTGTTCATTTTTCTTTTCTATTTTTAATATGATTATGTTCTAGATTTTCTTTAATTCATGATATATATTTATTTAGTTGCTGTCTACATTTTTTTTTTTTGCTGTCTACATTTGTCACTTTGGGTTTTAGTTTCTTTTCATGACATTGCTTTTGTTCATTTTATTCATACCTCCTTTTATTTCCTTTTAATAAACTTTTCTGTATTATATGTGAAGATTTTCATGTGTCTGTAATTTCTAAAGAAATGTGACTAAGTTTCCTTTATTTTTAAAGATTTCTTAACTATTTAAATATATTTATGCCTGTTATCTATTTTGTATCTAAGAATGCTGATAACAATGCATAAGAATTTTAATATACTTTATGAGTTAATGTTTTATGGCAATTACCTCATTTTACCAGATCAATTTTGTTAATAAATTAAAAATATTTTAAAATTATAAATGCTCCTAATCTAGTGTCCCAAATTTAGTAAATTGTTTTTATCTTACGCTCTTTTATCATTCTTTTATTTTAGGAACTTGCCAGTGGCTTTTCTGAAAATAAATAATGGGGGAGACCGATGGCTCAGAGGGTTGAGCACTCGCTTTGCAGCCCTGAGGTCTGAGGATCGAGTCTGGTCCCAGCCCCAGCATATGCTGAACTAGGGTGTGGCCCCATTTCGGTTCTCAGAGGCCCCTGGTTCGGGGCCCAGTTCCCACCCTTTGCAGCCCCTGCCCACCTGTGTGGAATGAAACCATGTCGAAAACTGATGATGTGCAACTATGGAGACTGCTCTGGGTCCTCTCCCTTCTCTCTGTGTGTCTCTGTCTCTGTAAAATAAATAAATAAATAAATAAATAATTAAAATAAAATAAAATAGCTCTTAAAAAAAAAGTAAAAAATATGAATAGTGTGAAATAATTAATGAGAGAAAATAGAGATAGATTTTAGAACCTACATAAATGTAGGTTAACAGATTTTATTTAACAGATTGGGTTGACAGATTATTCTGTGATGTGGAGATATAACATTTTAAGTCATTAATTTTTTTTATAATTTATATTAACCTATTAATTGAAAGTCTTTGATAGTTTCTAATTAAATCAAAAAAGGCAAGAACCTTTAAAAGTGAAGTTAGAGAACAAGAACAGATCACTTGAAAAATAACAAGCACAATGAGGGAATGTGAAGTCATCTTTACATCAGTAATCTGAGGCAAGATAGTTTCTGTATTTGAACATTAAATTTAGCTCTGAGCTTCCTGGCAAGCAAAAGAAAAAAGGAAACAGGATGGGTTTCATAGTTATTGTCTGATAAAGAAAGCTTATCAGTTTCTCAGGAGTGAAACTTTTTCTGAATTCTGTTATAAAAGGGGTTATGTGAATTCTTATTTAAGGAATATAAATTATATTTCCATTTTTGTAAATTTAAGTTTCTTCTATAGCTGTGTTAGTTACCATGTACCATATTATATAGGCTGTAGTTATATTTGGTCATAAAGTTTATGTGCACTGTTGTCAAAAGTGGAAATACGATGGCTGGGATGTGTTTATGTATTGCCTCTAGAGTTGTAGCCATTAACGAACAGGAAACTGAAAGCTAAAAATTCAGGAAATGTATTTAGGCTTTGTGCAAAAAACTATATATGATACTTAATTACTGAAATCCATAGCCATTTGAAGACTGAAAAATTTATAAATGCACTTAGTTAGAGATGGATTCTTATAACAGTATTGTCAGATAGATGCTTAAATATGATAATAGATACAGTATGTGCATTGTAGGCCAGGAAAATTGTGCAATGCTAGAAGAAAATGCAACAGTTATTATATGTATTCAGCTATATGGTTTCAAGAAATAAAACAGCTGGCATATCAGTCAAATTCTTTAAGGATGTCTTATTTTCAGAGAATTACTGTTTTGGTTTTAGTTTAGTTCCATGGAAGGGTAGGTCCTTCTTTTATAAGAGCCGTTCTAATGGTTTTTATTTTCTAATACTAAATTAAACTTTGTTTCCTTATAATTTATTAATATACTCTAGTTTTCTTAGTGTTGGAAAGAAATAATTGATCAAAACTATTTAAAAAGTTAAATATATCTGAAGTTTCTTTTTAGGTATTGTGGCATTTAATTTTTATTAATTTTTTTATTGAGGTAAAACATTGGTATTGTGGCATTTTAGGTGCCTCAGAATGTGCTACCCAATCTTTTTTTTTTTTAAGATTTATTTTATTGTTTTGACAGAGAGAGACAGAGAGAAAGGGGAGGGCCCAGAGCAGTCTCTATAGTTGTACATCATCAGCTTTCAACATGGATTTATTCCACACAGGTGGGCAGGGGCCTTGCAGGGTGGGAACTGGGCTGGGGGTCTCCCATATATGAGGCATGCCCTCTTGAGCCAAGGGCCGAACCAAGGGGCAAGAACCAAACTGGGCACCTCCCCCATGGGAAACACACCCCAGTTCAGCATATGGGTCCGCACCCACTTGGGCCGGGATCCCATCCTTGGGGCTATAAAGCAAGCACTTAACCCCCTGAGCCATCCTGGCTTCCCTGCCCATAGGAATCTTTATGTTTGAAGTTATTAAAAATTTTTCTGTCTGAACAGATGTGATTAACATATATGCCTGGTAACCTGTGTTTTCTTAGTGTTCTAGTACTTAGCTTTTTCAGCATGGTGTGATTTATGTGGATTCAACAATCTTATTGTTTTGTTTTGTTTTAAGATCTATTTTTATTGTTTGTTTGTTTGTTTTGACAGAGAGAGAGGTAGAGAGAGACAGAGAAGGGGGACGGCCCAGAGCAGTCTCCATAGTTGACAGCATTAGTTTTCCATATAGTTTTACTCCACAGGTGGGCAAGGGGCTGCATAGGGCAGAAACTGGGTTGGGAGCCTCCTGCATAGGCCCTGGCAAGAACTGAACTGGGGGCACCCCCCAATTCAGCATATGGGTCCTCCTGGGCCAGAGTCAGGATTCTATCCTCAGGCTCCAGGGCTGCAAAGCAAGCGCTTAACCCCCTGAGCCATCCCAGCTTCCCTCTTATAGTTTGAGACAAGCATGAAGTCTAAATAGCTTCTTTAAAAAGGGAATTTACTGATGATGTACAGAGGGTGCCCAAAAAAATGTATACACATTTTAAGAAAGGAAAAAAATTGTAATAAAATTGTAATATTCAATATATACCGATAATAAAAGATAATCACAAGTCATGTTTGACTTCTGCAATTACAAGAGGTGAACTACTGCTTGAGCACCGTTGACCAAAGTGTCCACCTGTATCACTGTACATGCCATTTCAATTGACCATGCATCTCAAACTTATCACATATTCATACAGTTGTTAGACATGTTGGAGGTTCTATTGCATACTCATGCCTCTATTGTTGTTGTGCTTCCACAATGTTCTCAAATTTCAAATACAATTCAAAATGGTCTTATACTCAAACAGCAGACAACTGTGCTTCTGCCATTTTCTTTGGCCTACCTGTCTCATGGTGACACCAACATTCACTTGATTAACTCTGTCTTTTGAACGAACACCATTCTACATTACACATTGCTACCGTAATTCAATTCAACTTCAAAAAGTAATATATAGGTATTAATAACATCTCTTAAAATGTGTATACATTTTATTGACATCCCTGGTAGTTTTGTTGCTGTTCCATTGGTATATATTTCAATAATAGAGATAACTTAAGACTATTTCACTGTTACATTAAATTAAAATTCTGGAGATGGCTCATTTGCAGCCCCAGGGTCCAAGGATCAAATCCCAGTCCTGGCTTGTGCGCACCCATATCCTGAACTGGGGTGAGCCTCCCATGTGGGAGGCCCCCGGTTTGGCCCCAGCTCATGGGGCGTGCCTCCCATGCAGGAGGCCCAGGCCCGGTTCCTGCGCTGTGCAGCTACCTGCCCACCTGTGAAATGAAACTATGTCGAAGATTGATGACATACAACTATAGAGATTGCTCTGGGCCCTCCCCATTCTCTGTGCCTCTGTCTCTGTCTCTCTGTCAAAAACAATAAAAATATTTAAATTAAAATTTTATTTATTGGGGAAGCCGGAATGGCTCAGCAGGTTGAGGGCTCAGCAGGTTGAGCGCTCACTTTGCAACGAGGATCGAGTCCCGGCCCTGGCCTGTGCAGACCCATGTGCTGGGCTGGGGTGTGCTTCCCATGCTGGAGGCCCCCAGTTTGGTTCTCGCCTCCCCCCACCCCCTCACCCGCCGTTTGGCCCCTGGCTCAAGGTGGCGTTCCTCCCATACAGGAGACCCTTGGCCTAACTCCTGCCCTGCGCAGCCCCTGCCCACCTGTGTGTAACAAGGCCATGTCAAAAACTAATGACATGCAGCTGTGGAGGCTGCTATGCCCCCCCCCGCCCCACCCTCTCACCCCCGTCTCTCTCTGTCAAAAACAGTAAAATCTTTTCTAAAAATTATATTTATTACAAAGTTCTTTTTAGGAATTTCAGTTGCATTTTGTTAGTAATTATAATCATTTTAATAGCCTAATTAAAATTAGTCTCTTTTCAGGATTGATTTTGGTTTGAATTTGGATGGAAAGCACTGACTAGCAAAGATTGGGAATTGGGTTCACCCCAAGAGGTGAGGAGCAGTAGATACCCAGTGAAAAGTCCCAGAATGTGGTTTCCAGCAAAGTGGGCTGACAAAATAAGGAATCTCAAGGTCAGATCATAAAGGGACTGGTATAGTGGGATAAGGTGTTGAACTTTATCAGTAGCTGATCTGTTGCAATAGATCTTTGAAGAACAGTTTTTACTTTCTTCTATGTAGTACATGTTCATTGTACAAAAATTTAGTAAACATATCAGTGAAGAAAATAAAAACTTCTTAAAGCTTTTTTTTTCTTTTTGAATGTTCTTAATTTTCCTTAAACTTCATTTAACCATCTAGCTTACTTCTTATTTATTTGAAAGGGTGCTTTTCAACTGTTCCTTAAACAGATTGTGCTTCTAATAACTTTAAAGTTAATTATAAAGGAAATAGTTAATTTTTAAAGACTTTTTGTTTGATATAATCATTCTTTTAATTTGTGTCTATTTTATGAAAAACGATCAGCATAATAAGCATAACAAGAACATGGACCTAGAAGTCAGAGTGGTTCTTACAGGGGAAACAGGAAAAATTAAGCCCCAGGCCCTTTTTGTAAGCTCTTTGGGAGCAGGGACAGGTCCTTCTTGTTCAATGTTATGTTCCTGTCATCAGGCACAATGTGATACATAGTAAATGTTCCAAAAATAGTTGTTAAATGAATGGAGGAGTTTCTCATTAAGCATTTTGAGGAGCTCATATTTCCTGCACTATGGATAATCAAGATCACTTATATTCATCTGAAGTTAAGAGCCTTTGCTGTTCTCAGCCATTTCTTTTTAAACAATAATTTAATAAAATGATTATTTAAAAAAAGATATATAAATACACATAAAACAAAAAGTTAAAATTCCTTATTTCTTTCCCTGAATCCCATTCTCCAGAATTAGCTACTCCTGAAGGTTTGGTATATATTTTTTCTAGATATTTTTTCACATTTACAAATGTATTTACTTTTCCTTTATACAAGTAGGATAATGTACATTTTTGTTCTATAACCTGCTTTTGCCCCGTCCCACCTTTTTTTTGACACAGAGAAGGGAGAGGGCCCAGAGCAGTCTCCATAATTGACAGCATCAGTTTTCCATATAGTTTCACTCCACAGGTAGGCACGGGGCTGCACAGGACAAGAACTGGGCCAGGAGTATAGGCCCCAGCAAGAACCCAACTGGGGACACACCCCAGCTCAGCATATGGGTCCACATGGGCTAAGCCTGGGATTCAATCCTCAGGCTCCAGGGCTGCAAAGCAATCACTCAACCCACTGAGCCATCGTGGCTTCCCCTGCTTTTGCCCCGTTTATGCCATTTTTTTTTTTAATTATAGTTGACATACAGTGTTAAATTGGTTTCAGGTATATAGCATAGTGATGAGGCATTTATATAACTTACAGAATCCTCATTCCGGTACATCTGGTTCCTCTCTGACACCGTACATACTTAATGTTATTGACTATATGCCCTGTACTGCACTTTAAATCTCTGTGACGATTTTGTGACTATGAACTTGTACATCTTGGTTTCTTCCCCTTTTTCATCCACCCTCTAGCTCTCCTCCCATAACCCCAACAAATCTAATGCCCATCTGCCCCACACAAAATTGTTGCAACATTGACTCTATTCGCATGTTATACTCTACATCCCCAAATCTATTGCTTTGTAACAACCAAACTAAACTTCCCAATCCCTTCCCCTTATTTTACCCACTCCCTCAACCCTCCTCCTATCTGGCAACAAACAGAATATTTCCTGTATCTATGAATTTGTTTTTGTTCTGTTTGTTCACTTCCTTCTTTGGATTTTACCTATAAGCTACAAGACTGCATCTGGTCTTCCTCTGTTTGACCCTCCATTCAGTACTATGCCCTCCATGTCTTTTGATTGAAGCTTTTAATACGTATAATTTGAAAGTAACTACTGATAGATATGTAGCTATTGCCATCTTATCCATAATTTTTGCTTTTTCCCATATTAAAGAACTCCCTCTAACATCCCTTGTAATATTGGTTTGGTGGTAATCAACTCCTTTAGTTTTCTCTTGTCTGAGAAGCTATTTGTCCTTCAATTTTGAATGATAGCCTTGCTGGATACAGTAATCTTGGTTGTAGATTCTTGGTTTTCATCACATTGAATATTTTTTGCCAGTCTCTCTGGCCTTTAAAGTTTCTGATGAGAAATCAGCTGAGAGTCATATGGGTGCTCCCTTACAAGTAATAACTTAGCTTTCTCTTCCTGCTTTTAAAATTTTATCTTCAAGGAAGCCGGGATGGCTCAGTGGGTTGAGCGCTCACTTTGCAGCGCCGGGGACCGAGGATCGAGTCCTGGCCTCAGCCCGTGCGGACCCATGTGCTGAACTGGGGAGTTCCCCCAATTCAGTTCTCTCTCTGTCTCTGTCAAAAACAATAAAAATAAAATAAAATAATAATAAAAAAATAAATAAAATTTTATCTTTAACTTTTGTCATTTTAGGATGATGTGTCTTGGTGTGGGCCTGTTTGGATTCATCTTGTTTGGGACTCTCTGTGCTTCCTGGGCTTGTATGACTTATTTCCTTTGCCACGTTAGGGAAGTTTTCAGTCATTATTTCTTCAAATACATTCTCCAAGCCTTGCTGTTCTCCAAGCCTTCTGGCACCCCTGTAATGCAAATGTTATACTTGATGTTGTCCCAGAGGACTCTTAAACTATCTTCTCTTGGGGGTGGGGGAATTCTTTTTTGTTGTTGTTGTTCTGCTTGGGTGTTTTCTGCTGCCTCTCCTTCCATATCACTGATTTGTGCCTCTGTTTCATCTAGTCTGGAGATTACTTCTATTCCATTCTTCATTTCCTGTATTGTAATCTTTATTTCTGGCTGGTCTTTTTTAATGGTCTTTCTGTCTTTCTTTATGCTTGATATCTTAGTTGAAATTTTCAGGCAAGTTCCTTGAGCATCATTATAACCATGGTATTGAGCTCTGTCTCTGATAGGTTATTTTTCTCCCTTTTGTATACTGTAATTTTCTGCTTTTCTTTCTTTTGAGCTGTATTTTCTTGATTCTTCATTCTGGCAGGCTCTCTGTTTATAGATATTCTGTTTCTTAAGCTGACACTCAGTGCTACAGGTTCTTGGGGCTGAATGCTAATACTAGGAGGAGGTGTGGGGGCAGAGGTCTGGCAAGGCAGGTGGGGGAGGGCGACCAGGTTCATGCCTTTGTTTTCCACCTGGCGCTGCAGGCCGTGCCTACAGTGCCATGCAGGCAGTGCGGGCTTAACATCTTTCTGTATTCAGTTTTCCCTGACGTTTCTGCCCTGCTTTAGGGGTCAGATGGCTTGTATGCTGGTCCCACAGACAGGGCTGCTCATTGTCAGAGACGTGCACCTGCCGTCTTTTCCTGCCCTTTCCTCCTCTTTCCCAGCTGGAAAGGGGTGGGGTCTGCGGCTTCTCACTGCCCCTGTCACTCCCCCTCCTCTCAGCAATGGAGTGAGGTCCAGTTGCAGCGTCTCCTGTCTCCCAGCACAGGTGCCTGTACTTGCTGGGTCTAAGATGAGGTGTGGCTGCAGCTCCAACCTCTGGGCCATTTTTTTCTCTGTCCTGCGAGTGGAGTCCTGAGTGCTCACCCGCTGCCGTCTCCCTCCCGCAGCCCACAGAGCCCCCGTAAGGGCCAGCACACACCTGTGTCCTCCCAACCCCTTTCCCTCCTCCTCAGTTTGCCCCTCTTTGCCCACCTGGTGGTTCTCCTAGCTGTGCTCATGCCTTGCGGAGGGAATCCTTCCTTGAATTATAGTTGTTTTATTAGTTCTAACCTCCAGGGTGGGGGCTTCCGGGAGTGCCTCTCAGCCCACTATTTTAAAATCCACCCAACCCTTTATGCCATTCTTAAACATCTTTTTACATACAGCTGCTTCTTTATTTGTAACTGTTGCATAATATTCCATTGTGGAGATATATAATAATAGTCTAGTAAGGAAATTTCAGTTGTGTCTCATTTTTAACTATCACAATAAAGCTGTGTTTAATAGTCAACATATAAATTTGCTTGCTTCTGTGAAAATATCTACAGATAATTTCCTGGAAGTGGAATTGCTGGGCTAAAGGGTATTTGTACTTAAACATTTTTTATAGCTATTGGCAAATTCACCCTTAAAAATATTTTACCACTTTTTACTCTAATGTTCACTAAGGATATGTGGTGTCATTTTCTGAAAATGGTGCACACTTTCATTTTGTGGATTAGAAGGGTTCAGCTTCCGAAAATGAATTCTTCTCATGGCAGTCTGAGACTCTCAGAAGATGGTAAATTAAATAATATATTCACACTGTGTGATGTAATTAGTTGAAATCAAGCAGAAGATGGTGGACTATATTCTCTATGGACGTATAGTGTGCATTGTACTGATTCAGATATGGAAGATAAATGTGTTTGGTTTTGTAGGATTTTGTCTCCTTAGAATGTTTAGCATAAGCATTTACTAGTGATAATCTGAAGGGGTAGAAGGCCCTGACTATTGATTTGAGAAATTTGGATTTGTTGTGTTGGGGAACTATTTATAATTTTGTACTGGGGAGTGTACTGTAGGAGAGAGGATTTACTGGCAGTATATATAAGACAAATGAAAGTGAGTGAGTAGGCTTGAAATAGGCAGGTCTGCTGGAGAACTGTGGTAATTCCAAAAGGAAATGAATAAAATCCAGTATACTGGTGATAGCTATGGAATTGGAAAATAAGATTGTAGGAAACACAATGAACAGTTGTCAGGTCCTGCTGATTAGATGGAGAAAAAATTAAAATTATATTTAAAAAATTAGATTATGCGAACCTAGGAGAATAGCCAGATAATACAGATAATGAAGTAATTAGAGAAGGGACCAGTTTTTTAAAAGTTTATTTTCTTTTTTCTTTATTTTTTTTAAAAGATTTATTTTTATTGTTTTTGACAGAGAGATAAAGAGACAGAGAGAAGGGGGATGGCCCAGAACTGTCTCCATAGTTGCACATCATTTGTTTTTCCACATAGTTTCATTCCACAGGTGGGAGTGGGGCTGCACAGGGCAGGAACTGGGCCGGGGTCTTCAACCCGGTGAGAACTGAACTGGGGGTACTCAGTGGGTTAAGCCGGGATGGCTCAGTGGGTTAAGCGCTCACTTTGCAGCCCCGGGGACCAAGGATCAAATCCCGACCCCGGCCCATGCGGACCCATATGCTTCTCAAGGGGGTGAGACCCCAGCCCAGTTCCTACGCTGTGCAGCCCCGCCCACCTGTGGAATGAAACTACCCGGTATGTGGAAAAACTAATGTGCAACTATGGAGACTGTTCTGGGCCCTCCCCCTTCTCTCTATCTCTGTCTCTGTATCTCTGTCTCTCTGTCAAAAACAATAAAAATAAATCTTAAAAAAAAAAAGGATACTCTTATGGGAGAAGCAATGAAAGAGTAAGGAGAAAATTAATTATTACTTGAAAACAGGTCTTGGAAAAATAGTTTTGGTGTCATATGCTATATTCCTTCTAGTTTCATAAAATCTTTCATCTTTTTATATGTATGAGTCTTAAACAAGAAAAAATACAGCTTATTAGTAGATAGATAAAAGTCCAGATACTTTGTGTACTTTAATTGATCATTTAAAAAATGTTTCCTGACTTTTGAAACTTGACTAATAAATGATAAGAATCCATCTCCTTAGAAGGACATAGTGTAAATTTAGAGTTTTTACTGTCTTGGTACTTGTCAGGATGGAACTTATTCACAGGAAGTGATCTAGAATCAGAGTCAGGGACCTGAGAAACTACTAGAAAATCATTATGTGAAATGGTTGGAGTACAGGCTCTGGAGTCATTCTACCTGTTTCCACTGTTCAGTAGAATATTATGCCCCATAATTTTGCCATTTGGAAATGGCAGTAATAGTTCTTATATCATATGGTTATTGAGAGGGTTCATTATTGAACTTACTTACATTCAAGTAAGGAGAGACAGCCAATAGACAAATAAAATATATGAGCCAGGTGGTAAGTGGAGGGAAAAAATGGTAGAGCTGATTGCTGTCATTTCTTGCTCTTTTATGTTGGGCAATAGGGAAGCCCTCTCTGATAAAAAAGTATTTGAACAAATACCTGAAGGAAATGAGGGAGCAAACTGTGGCTCTTTGAGGGAAGAGTTTTAGGCAGAAGGGGATGGTAAGTACAACAGCCCTGAGGAGGGCATTTTGGAGGGTGCAGCAAAAAGGCCACTGTAGCAAAAGCAGGGTGAGTGAGAGGAGCAATAGGAAATAATTTCAGAGATAGCCACTTACTGGCATAGAGGGTTTTAAACATAAGAAGGACTTTGGATTTATTTTGTGTGAGATGGGAAGCTGTTGGAGTATTGCCAGAGTAATTTTTTTAAGCCAGTCTGATTGTCACTTTTCTTAAAAATGCTTCAGTTCTCTATTTCCTTTGGAATAAAGTTCAAATGTTTTATTTTGGCACACAAGGTCCTTCACAGTCAGGCCTCTGACTGTTTATTTAACATCATCTGCCTCCTTCCTACATGTACCCTTCACTTTAGCCAATTTGGATTACGTGCCGTTCAGTGGATGGGTCATGATGATTTGTCTTCGTGTCTTTCTGCATGCCTTTTGCCCTGTGAAGAAGCCCTCCCTAACATCTCACATTGTCACTGGCTCTGTTTTAGAGGGTCCTCTTTGTGCTCATAAAAGCATCCTATGCCTTGTTCTCTCACCATTCCCTCCCCTAGCCACTTTGTACTCAAGCCACATAGTCTTGGAATGTTCTGTGTTCTTTTAACCAGCTTGGGTTTTACTCTTGCCACACCCTGGCAGGTTGAAATTTATGTCCTTCAAGAACCAGCTCAAGCACTACCATATTTTCCCTACTTTATAAACCTTTATAAACCTTTATAAACTGCCATCTTTTCCCTAGCCTTATAAATACTTTGTAGTTCTCTTATACTTAATTATACTCATAGTTCTCTTTAATTAAAATGTTTCTTTGTCTATTTCATGCACAATCCTTGGCCTTACTCATTTCAGTTTACATTGTAGCCCCTAGGATAGGGTCTTGTATAGATTTCATGTTCAGTAGGTAATCGTGTTGTGCAGGAGTAATAGAATAATTAGAAAACCGTTGGGATTCACGCTGTAAAGGGCCAAAAGCAGCAAAAATGAACAAATTGGGACACCTATTAACAAAATAAATTTACTAGAACATAATGTTGATGATGGATGGCATGGTTACCCTGGTTCTCTCATATGTTCACTATGGACACTACAAATTAGTGCACACCTTTTGAAATATTGTTTTGGTAAAATATATTCAGACACACAAATGGTTTTTGACCCAGTGACACCACTTTTGAAGATTATCTTCAGAAAATAATACAAACTAAATAGACAATTATAACAGCTACCTTTTCTACAAATGTTGAAAGTTTACTATGTGAACTTTTACCATGCAAAGCCCTTAATGTGCATTACTTAATTTAATCCTCAGAACCCTAAGAGGTGTGAATACTGTTAACCTCATGTCATAGATGGGGAAATTGAGGCACAAAGAAGTTAAATGACCTGCCCAAGATTATACAGCTGCTATGTTGTCAAACCAAGATTCCCACTGATGCAGACTGAAGAATCCATACTCTTAATTATTAATATATAATAAAAGCCTGGGCACAAAAATGTTCACAGCAGTATTATGTAGAGTAGATAAATTGAAGTGATGTATATCATGAATTATAGTCCATCCATTCAGTAGAATAATTTTTATAACAGCTTTATTGAAATAAAATTCACATAATACAATATTTACCTCTTTAATGTATACAAGTCAGTGGTTTCCAGTATATTCACAGAGCTATACAACTATTACCATTATCCCACTTCAGAACATTTTATCACCACAGAAAACAACCTCATACCCATCAGCAGTCACTTCCTACTTCCCCCAGTTACCCGAGGCAACCACCAGTCTGGACATTTCATATAATGGAATCATACAGTAAATGGCATTTTGTATCTGGGTTTTCATCTAGCATACTTTCAGTTTCAGCCATGTTGTAGCATGTTATCAGTACTTCATTGCTTTTTATTGCTGAATATTACTCCATTGATATGTATACTATATTTTGTTTATCCATTCTTTACTTGTTAATGGACATTTGGATTATTTCTACTCATAGGCTATTATGAATAATAGTACTTTGAACACTCGTGTACATATTTTTGTGTGGTAGTACATTTTCATTTTCTTGAAATTGGTTTTTTTTTTTAATATAATTTAAAATCCCACTTTATTTCTGCCTTATAATTTTTATTATTTTCTTTTCTTTTTTGTTAAAT
The DNA here is from genome assembly GCA_004027555.1 of Craseonycteris thonglongyai. Classification (NCBI taxonomy): domain Eukaryota; kingdom Metazoa; phylum Chordata; class Mammalia; order Chiroptera; family Craseonycteridae; genus Craseonycteris; species Craseonycteris thonglongyai. Next base: position 74,023 of record PVKE010002064.1, read on the forward strand.
TTATTGGGGTGACATTAATTGATATCGATTACATTGTTTCCAGGTGTACAATTCTACATTACATTGTCTATACTTGAAATTGTTGATCAAATAACTGTTTACCTTTTAGAAGACCTACCAGCCTGTTTCCAAAGCAGCAGCACCACTTTATGTTCCCACTGGTATTGTGTGAGGGTTCCACTTTGTCCACATCTTTGTCAGTACTTGTTAGTATCTCTCTTTTTCTAATAGCCATCCTAATGGATATGGAGTGATATCTCACTGTGGCTTTGATTTGCATTTCCCTAATGACAAAGGATTGAGCATTTTTTCATGTACTTATATGCTGTTTGTATATCTGTTTTGGAGAAATCTCTATTTTAATTCTTTTCTCTTTATTTTAATCGGGCTACGTTTATTATTGAGTTATAGGAGTTCTTAATATGTTCCAAATACAACCCTGTTATCAGATATATGATTTACAAAATTTTTCTTCCTATATGTTGTCTTTTCACTTTCTTGATGGTGTCCTTTGAAGCACAAACATTTTTAATTTTCTTGAAGTCTAATTTATCTTTTCTTTTTTAATTGTTGCTTGTGCTTTCAGGTCACATAAGAAACCATTGCCTCATACAAGGTCAGTGAAGATTTACTGCTCTGTTTTCTTAAAAGAATTGGATAATTTTAGCTTTTTCATTGAGATCTTTGATCTATTTTGAGTTACTTTTTGTATATGGTATGAAGAAAGGTGTCAAACTGCAATCTGTTGCATGTAGAGATTCAGTTTTCCCAGCACCATTTGTTGAAAAAAAGTATTCTTCCTCCCATTGAATTGTCTTGGCATCCTTTTCTAATATCAGTTAACCATAAATGTAAGAGTTTATTTCTCAGCTCTCAATTCCATTGATCTATGTGTCTGTTCTTAATCCAAGTACCATGCTGACTTGATTACTATAGCTTTGTAATAAGTTTTGGAACTCTGAAGTGTGAGTCTTCCCAACTTTGTTCTTTTCAAGGCTCTTTTGGCTATTTTACTCAGTTTCGCTGTGAGCCTAAAACTGCTCTAAAAAAATAAAATATTTTTTAAAAAGTACCCCTAAATTGCAATATTTGGATTATGGTGGATTCTCTTTTCCTTTCTTTATTTCTCAAAATTTCTGTAATATATTGCATTTATAATTGTAAATTTTTAACTAAGTTTTGGCTGATCGACTATTTCTTTTTCCAAGAAGAAATTACATTTTATTCCTGGCTGTTATCAAGGAATAAAATGTGATTTTGGAATAGAGATGTTGCTGGGTGGTGAGAAGGTGGGGCTGCTCATCTGTTTTTTACTGATGGCCTGTGGGTTCTTGGGGCCTATCTCTGGATCACCACTGTTGTGTATACGGTAATTTGTTGGCATGAATCATGAGCACTTGGTATATCTGTCTGGGCTATATTGGTCTGATTTCCTGAAACCAGGGCCTACTTGGGATTTGCTCTTAAAGTAGTTGTATCTCCCTCCAGCTTGGTGGGTCACCCCAGAGCCAAGATGGAAGACCAGGTTTGGAGACACCTGGAGGTTACAACTGGAGGTGTACTGAGTGAGAAGATCTTGAGAGTTTTGCTGCCTTGGCAGAAGTGGTAGCTGTGGCAGTGGCAGTGGGGGTTGTGGCTACAATCAGTAGAATAACTTGAATTCAAGAGCCCTTAGCTTTGTAGATAAAACAGACTTACTTAACTTTCCAGGAAGAGTATATGAGGGTGAGGAGCTGGGGTGTGTGTGAGGTTATGGTTAGAATGAGCCAGTCTCAGGCTTAACACTCAGCTCCTTGAAATTATTCTCTCACTGTGTTCCTTCAGTTTCTTCTGTGCCTTCCCATTCTCCATTAAAAGCCCTCCCTCAAATTCTAGCTTGGGACTCTCCTCGAAAATTTCCTTAGTGAAATTTTCACTTTTTGCATGAAATTTTGGGAATCTGGCTAGTTTATATAATTGCCATTGATAAATGGAATGAATGGTGGTTGAGTAGCGTGAGGGCAATGAGCCAGACAATGCAGTCTGAGCCACAGAAGCCACTTAGATGGAAAGTGATTTTCAAAGAGGGAGAAGGATGTCATCCAGGCCTGCTGCCTTCTCTGTCCCCACCCCTTGCTTTCTGTCCATTTTCTTTGCATCTCTATATGCTGTTTTCTTATGAAATCATATATTCTTTCACACATTTGCAGGTGGTGCTAGGGCTAGTTTAGTTAACAGTTTAAATAGAATTAGAGGGAAAGCCAGGAGGGCTCAGTGGGTTAAGCGCTCGCTTTGAAGCCCCAAGGACCGAGGATCGAATCCCGGCTCCAGCCCAGGTGGACCCACATGCTGAACTGGGGTGTGCTTCCCGAATGTGGCGAGGCCCCCAGTTCAGTTCAATAAATAAATAAATAAATAAATAGAATTAGAGAAGCAAGCCATGTGGCTTGGTGACAGACTGCCATTTCATGTGTTGTTTGTAAGTGCTACTATAGAGTATGTGTGTTCTTTCTAGTTTAAGCAGTGTTAAAATCGTAGTCTATTGAAATACTTTACAGGTTTTGCATATTACTGGTGTCCATTTGAGATTTATTCCAAAACAAAAGCAAGTTTTATAGACCTGCTAAAGACTTAATACCAGTGTCAACCACAGACCCAACTTTGTAGCATTATGACATAGAACTATTAAGATGATTCCCACTGTATATTTTTCAGTTAAATTAAAGAAAAAGGAAAAACAGCTTTTAATTTAGATTTTTTTTAATATGGTATATTTATTAATGGTCTTTAGAAATATAAAATCACAGTTTTTTGTAAGATTTAAAGTAATTTCTTATATGGATTAAAGAAAAAATGAGATACTGCAATTATCCATATTTCCAGAAATGTGTATAAAACCATTATTTTGACTGCTGTTTTAAAATAAAGTACCTACCATTTTGGGAGATTTATTATCATTAATTACAGACTTTGACTTTTGTTATGTCATGTTAAAACTATACCTTTCAAATTTCAGACTGTCCAAATTTTTTCTAAACCGTATTTATTTTGTCAGACACTTTTCCCCACTTGGAGCTCCATTCATAATACTTGTGTCTTTTTACTATGTGTCTCCCTTCTTCTGGCTTAAAAATGTGTTTATGGCTGTGCTCCCAGCCAAGATGGAATAACAGAGATTGGATTTACTCTCCTGGCTGTAATCACATAACAAACAAACAAACAAAATACTGTATATGAAGTTTCAAACACTAAACAGCAGGCAGCAGAAGATACTGATTCCCAAGTAAGCAGAAACAGATGAACCCTACAATACTCCTAGTTTATTGCCTAGAGAGTTTCCAGGCTGCAAGAGGAGGAACCCAGGCAGAGCCCAGCAGTCTCCTTGAGTTGAGGAGCTACTGCAGTTTGGAGAAGAGAGGGCTGTACAGGAGAGAACTCTAGAGGTCTGCAGAGAGTCCCCATTAAGTCTTCAAATGAGTACTGATTAGGACATTTGTAGTGTGGAAATTACCCAAAGCTGAGAACAAACCACCCAAAAGAATTAGAGGGGACCCCCGCTATTCTTTCTCAGGGTTGAGAATAGTTTGTGTTCCCATTAGCCAGAGCAAGAACACCTCATAAGTCATAGGACATTGGGTAGAGTATTTAGAAGGGATTGCCTCAGCAGTGGGGCAAATGAAGCCAGCCCTATACTAACGACTGTTTTGATCCCTTCTGACAAAGCTTAAAAATGGAGCTCAAAAGGATCAAACTGTTTCCAAGTAACTTAACTGCATCCCAGAACAAAACTCAATATTTATAGTTATGAAAATCTAGCACTCACTAGAAGGTAAAATTCACATTAGCCTCCAGTCAAAATATCATACTTGAAATGAAACAGGAAAACCACAACCCATGAGGAAGAAAATAAATAAATAAAAACAGACCCAGAAATGATATACATAATAGAATTAGTAGACAAAGACATTAAAATAGTTATGACTATATTCCATATGTTCAACAAAGTAGAGAAAAGATTGAGAGTATTAAATAGATACGAAATATATTTAAAAGACCCAAATTGAACACCTAAAGATGAAAACTACAACGTGCGAAATGAAAAATACACTACATGGGATTTACAGCAAATTAGTGCAGGAGAAAAGATCAGTAGGGGAAGCCAGGATGGCTCAGGAGGTTAAGCCCTTGCTTTGTAGCTCCGGGGACCAAGGATCGAAACCTGACCCTGGCCCTGGCCCATGCAGACCCATATGCTGAACTGGGGTGTGCTCCCCATACTGGAGGCCCCATATTTGGTTCTTGCCCCCTGGTTTGGGCCCTGTCTTGAAAGGGGGATGCCTCCCATGCAGGAGACCCCCAGCCGGGTTCCCACCCTGCATGGCCCCCACCCAACTGTGTGGAACAAAACCATGTTGAAAACTGATGATGTGCAACTGTGGAGACTACTGTGGGCCCTCCCCCTTATCTCTGTCTCTGTCAAAACAATAAACTAAATCTTAAAAATAAAAAAAGAAAAGATCAGTAAATTTGAAGTCATATCAGTACAAACTATCCAAAATAAAATCAGAATAGAAATAAAGACTAGGGGGGAAAAATAGAGCATAATGAGCCCAGGAGGCAACTTTAGGTTGTCTACTATACTTGTACATGCAATTGTAGTCCTCTAGAAGAGAAGGGGGTTGCCTAAAAAATTTTTTGAAGAAACAATAGCTAAAAATTGTCAAATTTGATAAAAACAGTAATCCCATCAACTATTTAAAAAAACTGTAAACAACACAGTTAAAAGGCATAGCTTAGTAGATTGGATAAAAAAGGAAAACTCAACTATATGCTGCCTATAAGAAACCTATATAATATATTAAGATACAAATATGCTAACAGTGAAAGGTTGGGAAAGAATATTCCAGGAAGCTGGGATGGCTCAGTGGGTTAAGCGCTCGCTTCACAGCCCCAGAGCCCAAGGGTCGAATCCTGGGCCCGGCCCATGTGGACCTATAGGCTGAACTGGGGTGTACCCCCAGTTCAGTTCTTGCTGGGACCTATACAAGAGGCTCCCAGCCCAGTTCCTGCCCTGTGCAGCCCCGCGCCCACCTGTGGAGTGAAACTATATGGAAAACTAGTGCTGTCAACTATGGAGACTGCTCTGGGCCCTTCCTCTTCTGTCTCTCTCTGTCTCTCTTTCTCTTTCAAAAAAAAAGAATATTTCATACTAATAGTAATCAAGAAAGTTTGAATAACTGTTAATTTCAGATTTTAGAGCAAAGATTATTAGCAGGAATAAAGAGAGTTATTTCATAATGATAAAGTTGTCAGTTCCTCAAGTGAATCTAATAGTTCTAAGTATTTATGCACGTAATAAAGAGCTTCAAAGTACATGAATCAGAAGCTGATAGGACTCAGAGGAGAAACAGTTCCACAATTACAGTTGAAGATTTCAATACCTAACCTCTCAATAATTTATAGAACAATTAGCCCCTCCAAAAAAATCAGTAATGATTTAGAAGATTTAAGCAACCCTATCAACCAATTGATCTAATTGACATTTATATGATATTTTTACCCAATACAGCAGAATATACATTCTATTCAGTTGCACATAGAACATTTACTAATATGGACCACATGTTAGTCCAGAAAATAATGTCAATAAATTTAAAATTACTTGAATCATAGAAAGTATGTCATTTGACCAAAAGGGAATTAAATAAAAAATTAACAGAAAGATATCCGAAAATCCCCTAAATATTTAAATATTTAGAAAGTAACATATTTCAAAGAAACTCATGGGTCAAAGAAAAAATATCAAAGATGAATTTAGAACATATTTGTACTGATTGAAAATGAAAACAACATAAAATTTGTGGGATAGAGCTAAAGCAAGTGCTCAGAGAAAAATTTATAGCACTGAATACCTATATTAGAGAAGAAGTGAGGTTGCAAACCAGTGTCCTCATTTTCTCCCTAATGAACTAAAAAGAGAAGAAACAATTAAACCCAAGTAAGCAGAAGAAATTAGTTAAAGATAAAAGTCTAAACCAGTAAAATAAAAAACAGAAAAACAGTAGAGAAAGTCAATGAAATAAAAAGCTGGCTCTTTGAGAAGACCAATAAAATTATAAACATATAGCCTGATGGATCAGAAAAAAGAGAAGACTCAAGTTATCAGTACCAGGAATGAAAGTTGGTAAAGCTACAGATCCAATAGTTATTAAAATAAGAGAATTATATTAATTACTTTATGCCAGTACTTTAGACACTTAGATGAAATGGGATAATTCCTTGAAAGACACAAACTAATAGAGTTCATTTTAAAAGAAATTAATAACCCAAATAGTTCTATAATGTTAAAGAAATTGAATTTGGGAAAGTCAGGATGTCTCAGCAGGTTGAGTGCTCATTTTGCAGCCCCAGGTCTGAGGATCGAATGCTGTCCCCCCACCTACGCGGGCTGATATGTTGAAATGGGATGGGGCCCCCCAGTTTGGTTCTTGGCAGGGCAAGCTTCCCATGCAGGAGGCCCCCAGCTCAGTTCCTGCCCTGCGCAGCTCCTCACCCACCTGTGTGGAATGAAACTGTCGAAAACTGATGACGTACAACTGTGGAGACTGTTCTGGGCCCTCCCCCTTCTCTCTGTCTCTCTGTGTCTCTGTCTTTGTCGCTCTCTGTCAAAAACAATAAAATCTTAAAAAAAAAAAAGAAAGAAAGAAAGAAATTGAATTCCCCCAAAGAAAACTTTGGGTCCATATGATTTCCTTGATAAATTCTACCAAACATTTTAGGAAATCGTAATACCAATTTTATACAAATTACTCCTTAAAATTGATGAGGAGGAAATATTTCTTAACTCATTCTATGACACTGGTATTTTCCTGACATTAAAACCAGACAGAAATGCTGTGATAGCTCAGTGGTTGAGTGCTTGCCTCACAGTCACAAAGTCTGGGGTTTAATTCCCAGCCCCCATCTGTACAAACCCCATGTGCTGAACTGCATCACAGCTGATGGTCGCTGGGATGGCTCAGCGGCAAGGGTTCTTAGGGTTCTTGCTTCCCATGCAGGGGGCGCCTGGTTTAGTTCCTGCCCTGCATGGCCCCACATCCACCTGTGTGGAGTAAAGCCATGTCACAACTGATGATGTACAACTATGGAGACTGCTCTGGGCCCTCCCCCTTCTCTCTCTCTCTCTCTCTCTCTCTCTCTCTCTCTCTCTCTCTCTCTCTCCTCTCAAAACAATAAAATAAATCTAAAAACAAAAACAAAACATAACAAACAAATACATTGCGAGAATAGAAAAGAAAATTATAGCTGACTATCCCTCATGAACATAGTTGTAAAATTCTTAACAAAATTTTACCAAATTAACTCCCATTAATATATAAAAAGGATAAAATACAATAACCAAGTGAGATTTGTCCCAGCAATGCAAAGTTGGTTTAACATTTGAAAATCAATATCATTTACCATGTTAACACAGTGAAAAAGGAAAACTATATGACCAACTCAGTAGATGCAGAAAAAACATTTACCGGTAACAAAATACAACATGCGGAGAAGCTAGATGGTTCAGTGGGTTAAGTGCTCACTTTGTAGCCCCAGGATCTGAGGATTGAGTCCCAGCCCTGACCTGTTTAGACCCATATGCTGAGCTGGAATGTGCTCCCCATATGGGAGGCCCCCAGTTCAGTCCTCACCATTTTCGATAAAACCATGTTGAAAACTGATGACTTATGACTATGGAGACTGCTCTGGGCTCTCCCCCTTCTATATGTCTCTTTCTCTCTCTGTCAAAAACAATAAAATAAATCTTTAAAAAAATACAACATGCATTGCTGATAAAAAAAAAAAGGGGGAAATCAACAAACTGGGAATAGAAGGGAACCTCTTCAATCTAACAAAGAGTGTCTGAAAATGTGATGTATAGACAATGTAATGTAGAATTGTACACCTGGAAGCAATGTAATTGATACCAATTAATGTCACCCCAATAAATTAAAGAAAAAAAAAGAAAAGTCAATACCTGAAATTATACTTAATGCTGAAAAACTGAATCACTTCTAATATCAAGAACAAGGCAAGATGTCCACTATTACCCCTTTTATTCAACATTGTACTGGAGTTTCTCTTTCTAGCCAATAAAATCAGACAAGAAAAAGAAAAGGCATACAAATTGGCAGGGAAGAAGTAAAATTCTTTATTCAGAATGCACAAAACTCTTTACTAGAACAAGTAATGCACATATCAAAGTTGCAGGACACAAGATCAACATAGGAAAGTCAATTGTATCTCTGTATACTAGCAAAGGAACAGTCAGAAGTTGAAATTTTAAAAGAACATTGTTGGGGAAGCCGGGATAGCTCAGTGGGTTAAGCACTCACTTTGTAGCCCCAGGGACTGAGGATTGAATCCTGGCCCCGGCCCGTGCAGACCCTTATGCTGAACTGGGGAGTGCCCCCAGTTCGGTTCTCACCAGGGTGAGACCCTGGCCCAGTTCCTGCCCTGTGCAGCCCCACACCCACCTGTGGAATGAAACTGTGTGGAAAAGCCAGTGATGTGCAACTATGGAGACTGTTCTGTGCCCTCTATCTTTGTCTCTGTCTCTCTCTCTCTCTCTCTCTGTGTCAAAAACAATAAAAATAAATCTTTAAAAAGAAAATAAAAAAATAAGTAAAAGAACATTGTTATCCAACTGAATGGTAAATAAAGTAGAGAAAGGAAAGGAAGTTGTAGAGCCCTAAGTATAAAATGGAAGAAGCCAACAGAATTCTAGGCTTGGGAGAAATTCTTGTGAGCTTGATTGGATGATTAGGTATCTATGGTAGGAACTGGTTCCTCAAAGATTTCCACATAATAACCACTGACATTTGTTAATGTATTACCTTATAGAGTAGAAGGGACTTTGTAGATGTGATTAAGGTTAAATAACAACTTTGAGATGGGGAGATTATCCTGAATTATCTAGATGGACCTAACATAATCACATGAATTCTTAAGAAACTTCAGAAGCGTCACTTTTTGCAGATGACATGATTCTTTATATAGAAAACCCGACTCTACCAGGAAACTGTTAGAAATAATAAATAAATACAGTAAAGTTGCAGTATACAAAATCATCGTACAAAAATTCACATAATTTTTATATACAAACAACAAAACTTCAGAAAAAGAAATGAGAAAAACAATACCATTTGCGATCAAAACAAAAAGAATAAAATACTTAGGAATAAACTTAACAAAGAATGTGAAGGACTTATACACGGAAAACTATAAGACACTATTAAAAGAAATTGAAGAAGATACAAAGAAATGGAAAGATATTCTGTGTTCATGGATTGGAAGAATCAACATAGTAAAATGGCCATATTATCCAAAGCAATATATAGATTTAATGCAATTCCCATAAAATCCCACAGATATTGTTTTGAGAAATAGATTATAAAATTATTATATTCATATGGATCCACAAAAGGCCCCAAATAGCCAAAGCAATCCTCCGAGAAAAAAAATAAGACTGGAGGCATCACACTCCCTGACTTCAGTTTATACTACAAAGCGTCAATAATCAAAACATTGGTATTGGCAGAAAAATAGACCTACAGACCAATGGAACAGTATCAAAAACCCTGAAATAAACCCACAAATATATGGACAGATAATGTTTGACAAAGGAGCAAAAAAATATACAATGGAGAAAAGAAAGCCTCTTCAGTAAATGGTGCTGGGAACATTGGAAAACACATGCAAAAGAATGAATCTGGACTGTGAACTGTCACTATATACCAAAATTAATTCAAAGTGGATTAAAGACCTCCACATAAGATTTGAAACAATAAAGTGTATAGAAGAAAGCATCTGTACAAAACTTACAGACCTTGGGGTTAGAGAGCACTTTATGAACTTGACCCCAAAGGCAAAGGAAGTAAAAGCAAAAATAAATGAGTGGGACTATATCAAACTAAAAAGCTTCTGCACAGCAAAGGACACCCATCAACAAAGTAAAAAGGAAACCAACTGAATGGGAGAAAGTATTTGCAAACAATGCCTCTGATAAGGGGCTAATATCTAAAATATATGAAGAACTCATACAACTCAACCATAAAAAAACAAACAATCCAATTAAAAAGGGGCAGAGAAGACCTAAACAGACACTTCTCCCCTGAAGACATACAAACAGCCAACAGATACGTGAAAAAATGCTCAACATCACTAGCAATTAGGGAAATGCAAATTAAAACCACAACGAGATACCACCTCACACCTGTTAGAATGGCTATAATCAACAAGACAAGGAATACACAAATGCTGGAGAGGCTGTGGACAAAAAGGAACCCTCATGCACTGCTGGTGGGAATGTAAATTGGTACAACCACTATGGAAGGCAGTATTGAGATTCCTCAAAAAACTAGGAATGGAATTGCCATATGACCCAGCAACCCATCTCCTGGGTATCTACCCCAAAACCCCGAAAACCTTAATCTGCAAAGATATATGTACCCCAATGTTCATCACAGCACTGTTCACAGTGGCGAAGTCATGGAAACAACCAAAGTGTCCTTTGATAGATGACTGGATAAAGAAGTTGTGGTACATTTACACAATGGAATACTAAGCAATAAGAAAAGATGAAATACAGCAATTTGTGACAACATAGACCTTGAAAACATCTTATTAAATGAAATAAGTCAGACTGAAAGAATCACAAAACATAAGAGCTCACTCATAGTGGAATATAAAACTGAAAGTAACAAAGAAAGGAAAACTCATGGACAGTCAATAGTTTAGTGGTTACCTGAAGGTAAGGGAGGAGGTGGAGTGGGGGGAGGAGTAGGGAGGAGCCATCAAATATATGGTGATGGAAATAGAGCTGATTCTGGGTGATGAACACAATGCAATGTATAGATAATGTAATGTAGAATTGTACACCTGGAAACAATGTATTTGTTATCAATCAATGTTACCCCAATAAATTTAACAATAAAAAAAAAGAAACTTAAGAAAATAGAGAAACTTTCCTGGCTGTGGCCCCTGGAAATGTGACAAGAATGATCAGAGAGACGATAACACTGGCTTTGAAGATGGAGGAATGGGGCCACGAGCTGAGGAATTTGGGTGGCCTCTAGAATCTAAAAAAGGCAAGGAAACAGATTCTCTCCTAGATCCTCCAGAAGAAATGTAGCCCCGATAACACCTTGATCTTAGCCTGATGAGATCTATTTCTGACTTCTAACATCCAGAACTATAAGATAATAAATGTGTATTACTTAGGCCAGTAAGTTTGTGGTAATTTGTTATGACAGTTATAGAAGACCAATACAGTGTTTAAGAGAGTAAAACTCAGGGGGAAGCCGGGATGGCTCAGTGGGTTAAGTGCTCAATTTGCAGCCCTGGGGACCAGGGATCAAATCCAGGCCCCGGTCCGTGCGGACCCATATGCTGAACTGGGGAGCTCCCCAGTTCAGTTCTCTCTCTGTCTCTGTATCTCTCTCTCCCCCCTCTCTCCCTCCCTCCCTCCCTCCCTCCCTCTCCCTGTCAAAACTAAATAAATAAATAAAAATTTAAAAAAAGAGAGAGTAAAACTCAGAATTAACAGTGTTTTGCCAGAGTGGAATGGAAAGTGAACTCTGTAATACAAAAGTAACTTTCCATTCCTTATGAATTGTTTTCCCTTACACACATCAAACCTCATTCTCTCATAAAGTAAAACATGTATTTACTCATTAAAAAGTAGTTCTAAATATAAAATATTAGAGTTGGAATAAACCTTAGATATCATTCTAGTCTAACCTCCTGAAATTTATTAGTAGATAAACTGAGTTAGGGTTAAAGATGCCATATCTAGTTACCAATAGATCTGAGTTTAAATTCAGGCATGATTCAGTGCCTCAGCATATATACCCTTTGATTAGAAATTTGTCCTGGAATTGAGTCACTTTAAAGAGGATGTTTATTTAGGGATATTGACAAATCTTTTTTCTAGTTGACAGGATTAATTTATGAGATTAACTTGTTACCTTGGAAGAGCCTAAGAAACTGACCTGGAGGAGGTAGAACAAGTCACACGAACAAACTTCACTGGTCAGTAACGAGATTTGCACATATGGGGAAGTTATGGGTTTTGGAGATAGAAAGGATACATTAAAATAAATTTTCTTTCTTCCTGCCTAGGATCTGTTATAGCCCTATCAATTCCATCCCCCCACCAACCCCACCCCCCACCCCCAGAATTCTCCCCAAACATTGAATCTCTCCTGTACATCCACATGTTCTCAAAACCCTGCATAAGCCAGAGGCCTCTGATCATCAGGCTTGAGGGCAGCAATCTTTTCCTTCTCTTTCCTCAATCTCTGTCCTCCTTCCATACTTTATGGTAAGGATTTAAGTGGTCACTGTTTTGTTCCTTCTACTATAAGTGTTTGTTCACAGACCCAAAATACTGTTCTTGTACGGTCTCTTGGACATACAGTGGACTTTGGGAAACATAATGAAGCCATGTTTTGAATCTAGTTAATTTATGTCACATTGCTTTAATGAGACAATGCTATAAAAGGATGTAATACTATATAGAAACTTTATGATAGAGTTTCTTCCGTCTGCATTCCCGCTCTCTGAACCATCTCTTCCTCCAGTTGCCAGTTAATGCGTAATGCCTGAAACCACAGATAGAGCCAAACCTACATTATTACTATATTTTTTCTTGTACATAGATACAGACCTATGATAAAGTTTCATTTATAAATTAAGCACAGTAAGAAATTAACAAAAATTAATGAAATTGGACAGTTGTAACAATGTACTATAATAGTAGTACTATGAATGTGGTCTCTCTCAAAATATCTTATGGTACTGTACTCATTTTTTTTTACTTAAAAGAAGCACTTTATGGTTTCTCTTTGGCATATCTGAATTACCAGCATCACTATTCTTGTGCTTTGGGGCCATTATTAAGTAAAAGAAGGGTTACATGAACATGGGCTGCCCTACTGAGGTAGTCGATTTGATAACCTCTAGAGCTACTACATGACTAACAGGCGAGTAGCATGTAACAGTGTGGAGATGCTGGACAAAGGGATGATTCATGTCCTGAGCAGGATGGAGCAGGATAGTGTGAGATTTCATCATGCTACTCAGAACAGTACGAAATTTAAAACCTATGAATTGTTTGTTTCTGAAATTTTCCATTTACTATTTTCACCATGGAAAGCAAAACCACAGATAAAGGGTACCACTGCACTGAGATTGACAGCTTGGTGTGATCCTTTATTCTTGACTGCCAATGTTTAAGCCAAACTGATGTAATTAATAAGATAAATCTGTGTATGTATGCACAGAGATACTATATTTACAATGCACTTCAAAGATATGTTAGGATTTTCTTCTAAATACCACTTCTCTGATTAGAAAAGAATATTATTTTTACTTTTATAGTTAAACACTCAGGTACTATGTAATTCTCCAGATTATATTTTAGAGAAGGAATTATCAGTCAGCTGGCAATATGTTTCAGCACTAATTTCTTATAATGCTTGATATTTTACCATCTTTATAGTGACTGCTTTTGAAAATCACAACTTGTTTCAATGTTTATTCAGTGCCTCTTATATGCTATTCACTTAGCCTAGGTGGTGGGGATACAAAATTAAATAGGACACACATTCTTTGCCTAGACAGTGTTTATAGACAGACCTTTGTCATTTGTTACCTCGTTGGCCTGTTCTTAGAAATCACTAGCAGACTTAGAATCAGACAGTTTGGCCCTAATGAATCAACCCTATAATTAATGATCTACCACTGTGGAACAGTTAGAAATTTAATTTTTCTATCAAAACCATGAACAAGTAGTAGACTCTCACTCCTGTCATCTTTACTCTTACCAGAATGTAAGTTCCATGGAAATAGAAATTGTTTTCTGTTGTTTACTGCTGTATCTACATTGCCTAGAACCATGCCTGGCACATAGTAGGTACTCAGTAGATATTTATTGAATATCTACTGAAGGTGAATGGCTCCTTACCTTTCAGCTTTCAACTCAGATGTCCCTTTCTTTTTTTTTTTTTTATGGTAACATTTAATTTAATATATTTTTATTTATTTATTTTTATTTTTGACAGAGAGAGAGATACAGAGACAGAGAGAGAACTGAACTGGGGGAGCTCCCAGTTCAGCATATGGTTCCGCACGGGCCGGAGCCGGGACTCGATCCCCGGTCCCCAGCACTGCAAAGTGAGCGCTTAACCCACTGAGCCGTCCCGGCTTCCCCAGATGTCCCTTTCTT
>PVKE010002065.1:0-88273 GCA_004027555.1 Craseonycteris thonglongyai
AGTGCATAGTTATTTCTATTTTACTTTTTGACAGATAGAGAGAGAGACAGAGACAGAGACAGTTAGAGAACCAAACTGTGGGAACTCCCCAGTTCAGCATGTGGGTCCTGCCTGGGCCGGAGCCGGGATTCGATCCTCGGTCCTCATGGCCTCAAAGCGAGCGCTCAACCCGCTGAGCCGTCCCGGCTTTCCCCAAGAAATTTTTTTTAAGTCTCAGCAAACTGATAGAGCCTTCATGTGTTACTGGACAAACACTTTGACCTAGCCTCCCTTATAAATAGCTTTATAGGTTTGCTAACGTAAGTCTCCAAGATTCCCCCTTCCCACTGTGGTCATAAGATAGTTCTATGACTGGGTCTTCAGTTGGCCTGGGTATAAGATGAAAGCCCTCTATGGCAGTAACTAATCACTGGCTGCCATGTGACCTCCTGCCTTCCTGCAATGAGGAGCTAAGATGAGTTCTATTTTAAAGTCTTCAGCCTGTGGGCTGACTTTCTACAATGGCCTCCTTATTTTGCCTGGGCTGCTCCCTCTACGTAAATTAGAATGTCTGCTTTTTCCAGGCTTCCTTTTCATTACGCTTCAGGACTTGGCTCGACTACATCTCCTCTGGAAGCTTCCTCTGACAACCTTTCCATGTGTCGCTCCCTGGGTCTCCCAGTGACACCCAAGAAGGCACTTGTCACACTGTATTGTAATGCCCACTGGGTGATGAGCTTCACAGGGCGCCGGCAAACTGTCTTACGCACCGTGTGAACCCCAAATGCACAGCCCAATCCTGAGCAATGAGAAAATGCTCAGGAAATGTTTGAGGGATGGAAAGCCGCCCCTCAAATACTGTTCAGGAGTTGCTGGTGCAAGCAGACCCAACCATTTGCTAAAGCCACTACCCTAACGCCCTAATGGGTAGACCTGGTGTACAAATACCAAGCACTGTGACTAGCACTTAAGCTACTTGGGAACAGTTTTGCTTACTTGGGGCCTGGCCACTGTGTTTTTTGAGATGAGATAACTGAGTATCAGGCTGATAACATTTACTGAAAACCTAAAGTCGTGTGGAAGAGGTCCCCCACCCCACTCTGTGCGTGAAACACTCTCTATAAGATAGGCATTTCTGTTCTGAAATTTATAAGCCATTAGCTGTGGAGTATCTTGATAGCTCACAAAGCTAAGAAGAGATGTGAAATGGAGAAGATGGGGGGTGGCTGGGGACTATTAACAAAGAGAAGTTTAAAATGTTTGTATTTTCTATCAATACCCCACTGCCCCACGTAGCAGCCTGCCTACTATGACTCTGTGTGTGGCATTATGCTAGGTAACTGCCTATGCATTATCTTATTATTTCCTCTATGATATTTTAATTTTACAAATGAGTAAAGAAAAAAAAGAGTTCAGTTTGCCTAAGATTAAAGAGCTAATGAATAGCATATCTAGGAATCAAGCTCAAGTCTGTCAGATACCAAGCATTATACTGCAACAAAATTCTAATGTAAAAAAAGTGATTTTAATATCCCACTAAGATCCTCAAAATGGCATGAAATCTTTACTTTTCGGTTATTCTTTAGCCATCTGCGATTTGAACTTTGAGAGATGCTAGATAAAACTGCATGTTGAAATCTGTTTTGGCAGGAGGTTTAAATAGTCCAGTGGGGTGATTTCCTGAAGCAATAGTGGAATTTCAAAACAACCATAACAACTCACCTTTGGGATGAACCTTACAGGTCCCAGAACTGTTGCATGCCATTTATTGAATACTCATAAAACCCTCTGGTCGGGCAGATATTAGACTACTCCCATTTACAAGTGAGATACTGAGCTTTAGATCAAGTAGGCAGATTACATGATATTGTATGTACAGTAAATTGTACAACTGAGATTTGAAACCTTCATTTCCAACCCATCACTCTAAAGTAAAGTTATCTGGTAAGATTCAGGGAACCACCAAGTAGCCTGTCTTCCATTTAGCATTATGTCAAGAGTCTACAGAAGCACTGTGGATATGGAGTTCTGGAAACTCCTTGTCAATTATTACCACTGGTAATAATTATTACCATTTTAACTAGGACAACAAAGGCATTAGCTATATGCATTAGCCAGTGACTGTGCCCTGCCTCCCCACTCTCACTTGGCACTTGTGCAGGTTTCCCTGATTCGTCTTTATCATTCTACATTGCCTCAAAAATTACCTTAAGGATCTCAAGATAATCCATCCTGCATTACCCACGTGGTCTCTAAATCCAATGTGTCCCTAGAAGAAACAGAAGAGGAAAAGACATAGAAAAGACTGGGAGAAGCCGGGATGGCTCAGTGGGTTAAATGCTCGCTTTGCAGCCCTGGGGACTGTGGATCGAATCCCGGCCCTGGCTGGTGCAGACCCATATGCTGAACTGGGGAGTGCTTCCCATGGAGGAGGCCCCCAACCCGGTTCCTGCCCTGTGCAGCCTCCCCGCCCACCTCTGTAGGATGAAACCATGTTGAAAACTGATGACGTACAACTATGGAGACTGCTCTGGGCCCTCCCCCTTCTCTCTGTCTCTGCCAAAAACAATAAAATAAATATTTAAAAGAAAAGAGAAAGAAAAAGGTCGTGTGAAGGTGGAGGCAGAGACTGGAGTTATGCAACCACGAAGCCAAGAACGACAGAAGCCATCAAAAGCTGAAAGAGGCAAGGAGGACTTCCCTGGAGACCTCGGAGGCAGTGCAGCACTGCCAGCACCTTGGTTTCAGTCTTCTGGTCCCCAGAACTATGAGAAAATACAGTTCTGTAGTCTTAATCCACCCAGTTTGTAGTCATTTGTCACAGCAGCCAGAGGAGACTAACACACTAGTATTCACACCATATTATCATTACTACCTATAGACACTCCTCTACTAGCATGCGCATCCTAAAAACGAAGACTTGGTCTTATGCCTCTTTGTACCCTCACCCTCTCACACAGTGCCCGGCACATAGAGTGCTCAGCAGTGCCTGCTGAATGAACCGATCTGTGAGGTCCAGCACACGTTTCTTGCAGCTTCCCACGAAGAGCAGAACATTGGCCCTGGCCAGGTAACCATTCCATAGACCCATCCTAACAGCTATTTCAACTACCCACTGCTAACTCATAATGCCAACGCGGTGAAGGCTTCAGATCAATGGCTCGTGACTGAGACTTATAGCAACTGTGAACCTCTGCCTCCAGGTCAAATGCAGGGGATACTGTAGGATAGGACATCCAGGGGAGGGGAGGGCGGGCAGACACAGAAGACCCTCCCCTCTGCCCTATTACCGGCCTCAGCATGTGGAAGAAGCATAATACTCATTAGAATGATCAGAACCCTTTGTTGACTAAACACACTGGCAGTGTTTTAGAAATTTTACTTCATCCTCACATGAATCTTTCACGGCAGATATTATGAGTATTTTTATACCAAGTCTACACACGAGTTAACTGTCTACAGTGAGCTGTGTGATGTGTTTTTCTCATGGATTTGATGGCAGAGGGCTTGGTGCCAACCGTGTGGCCCCACCCGGGAGGCAGTTTGTCTTCCGTAACAGGTACCACCAACCTTACTCCCAATTCCATTACTTTCCTTCTGCATCATTCTTGAATGGATTTATTTTGCTCCATTTCTCAAGATCCCGTGGAGGCGGTATACCGTAACAGTTTATTACGACAGCAAAAGGTGGCCCTGCCCCGCCCCATTGGGCCATCCCAGCTCCACTGTCTGGCCTCTTTGTATTGGATGATCTCTAGGAGTCAAGTGGGCACAGGCTTAACAGCTGGGCTTCTGATTTCTGTGCCTTGGAGCTGACAGGACTTTGATCCTGGGCCAGAGCCATTTGTCTATTTGTGTTTTAATAAATCTTTCCATTATGTTCAATTTGTTTTTGAAAATTTATTTTATTGTTTGAGAGAAGGGGGTGGGGGTTGGGGGGCAGAACCCAGAGCAGTCTCCATAGTTGCACATCATTAGCTGTGACATGTTTCATTCCACACAGGTGGATGTGGGCCGCACAGGGTGGGAACAGAACCGGGGGCCTCCTGTATGGGAGGCAAGACCTTTGATGCTGTGACACCCCAGCAGTTACCAGTTGTGCTGTAGTTCGGCATATGTAGATGCTGGACTTCACGATTGCGAGGCAAGTGCTCAACTGCTGAGCTACCCTGGCATCCCCCCATTGCGTTCAATTTATAAATGCTTAAGCAAAGCATGTTGAGATGGTCAGCAGAATGGAAGAGAATAATGTCCCTGCCACCATATAGGCTGCAAGAGGCAAGCACAGTGCAAGAATCTCCCTCAGCATGAACTGTCTTCTAAGACCCTCTAGACAAGGCAGTGTGCTTAAACAGTTTAAAAGTATGGCAACTCATTTTACAGTTATGCCAGAGTATTTTCATCTAAATTAATATTATCTCCTTCAAAACAATCCCCTTGGGAAGCAGCATATTTATTCAAACAGTGCTGACATCGTGCTAACATTTCTAGAACTCTTTCGGGCAACTGTCTTTACAATCTGTGGCACTTTCTTTGAAAGTCTTCAGTCATAACAAATGTCATCCTTTGAGAATAGATCTGAACTTTGGAAAGAGGCAAAAATTGGTTGAAGCCATGCCTAATGAATAAAGTGGGTGATCAAATCTTGTTACATCGTTTTAGGTGAAAAATGAGGCATGACTGTAAAATAATGTGACTGGTTTTCCTAGGTGACCCATAAACCGACTGGCTGAGAAATAATTCCCATAGAGGAGTTTCAAATGCTTTGAGCACTAGACGCATCACTGGAATAAGTGTACAGTTCCCAGAGCGATGATTTGGCAGGGTCCAATACTAATTTGGATCTATAAGTTCAAATATGTTTGTAAAAAAAGAAAATCTGATTGCTTACACTCATGAAAATGAAGAAGCTATTCTCCGGGAGAAATTTCTCCTCCTTTTTTAACAATCTGGTCTACTTTGGACAAGGAGTCGGCTGAGAAAAACAGACTCATCTCCTGCAGAAAGGGCCTTCACTAGCCAAACTACCCCCCTCCTACACACAGTCCCACCCCAAGCTGGGGCAGGTGCCCCTACCCTGAGATCCCACCACTCTCTCTTTTTCTTAATTCTTATAATACCTGGTGGCGATTGCCTCTTTGTGTGTCAACCCTCCTTTATTCAACTAGCATCTCCTTGAGAATGGGGATATCTTTAACTCTACATTTCCATTGCTCGGGACAGTACATACAGAAGCCGGGGACACTAATTCCTGTTCTTGACACAAGCCCTGGGCCTTTGCTTCTCATACCCCTAGAGCTTTGCTTGCCAAGTGTAACATTTTCTGCCTGGTAACTCAAACTGGACATTCAGTCTATGTAAAATCCACCCACACGAATTTAAAGACCTAAGGTAGACCAGCGGTTGTTAGGACCAAAGGCATAGGGGAGCCAGAGGGATTGACTGCTAGTAAACAGGGCTTCTTTTAGGGTCATAGGAATAATCTAAAATTAGACTGGTGATGGTTGCAAAACTCTGTTAAATACACTAAAAATATATATATTTTTTAAGTTTTATTTATTTATTTATTTATTTATTTATTTATTTATTGAGAGAGAGAGATACAGAGAGAGAACTGAACTGGGGGAACTCCCCAGTTCAGCATATGGGTCCGCACGGGCGGGGGCCGGGATACGATCCTCGGTCCCCGGCGCTGCAAAGTGAGCGCTTAACCCACTGAGCCATCCTGGCTTCCCCGACTAAAAAATATTTAATTGTAGACTTTAAATAGATGAATTGTGTGGTATGCAAATTATATCTCAATAAAGTAGTTTATTTAAAAAGCACTACAGAATATTAATGTTTGTGCCTTTGGTTCCTTTCTAGGATAGTGGTTGGAATAAATGATGGTCAAGGTCTCTTCCAAAGATCTCGTTACCTATATAAAATTAAGTTTCTGTTTTCTCGCTGTAACTCTATCACTTGAAAATGACTGAGTGGTTTTCATCAAATTTGGAAAGTATGTTTAGGATAGTGAGGACTGTTGGGTGTTCCCCAACATCAATGCTCCCTTTCACTTAGCTTAATACCCCTAATGTTTAACCTGCCACCTAGCACCCAGAATAACACTGATATTTCCCAGCTTCCCTTGCTGCTAGAGGAGGCCTCAGCCTAAGTTTTGGCCAAATGCAACATGAGTGAAAGTGATTATGTGCAGTCTCTGAGAAAGGTTCGCCTGCCTTCTTCTGTTGGCTAGAATGACTATATATACGGTGGTGAGCAGCATCTTGGACATGCAGATAAGGGCAACTTGCTAGTTTAGGCTGAGCAATAAAAGACTCATAGGTTCCCTTATCCAATGGAACCCCCACACCAGCCCTGGACTGCCCACACTGTCTATCACAGAAAGGGTTCCATTACTAGGAACTTTTATTTTGGTTAAGTAACTTACTTTGAAACTGTTATAGCAGCCAAACTTACATTTTAACTAATAATAAAGTTTGGTATACTGTAAGAAAACAGATTCTACAATATGTGGCATGGCATACCTTTTATGCTGTGGCAAAAGTGTTACCACTGCTATCTTGGAAGGCAGATCACCGGCCAACCAAACTTGTAGCTCTAGGAAAATGGTCAGAATTCAGAACGGGAATGTGTATTGTCTGCTTCTTGTGACACTACAGAAATGAGCTCAGGCAAGGACAAGCCAGTCTGGGGGCAGATATGGAGGTTATGGCTCTTCCAAAGGAAGTTTCCTTTGAGTCACTTGCAAACTATGTTGCCCAAGTCCAGTCATTTGTGGAACTGTGGAGCTGAGTTGATGCCTATTATGCACCCCAAGCTAAAACAGCTATACATGATGTAGCACATGTAACAGAAAAGGCTGTGGCCTCAAACCTTTCCCAGAATTCTCTGCAAGACAGTGGGCACTAGCCCACCAGCAAAGATCCAATTGAGAATTAAGGGTACTGCCTTCTTACCCAGCCTCGCTCTTCCTACCATCTAAAGGTGGCCATCAGTGATGGAGAAATCAGGAGGGACAGGGCATAGAGGACAGAAAATAAAAGCTGAAGTTTCCAGGCTTCAAAAATTCTATCTAGATAAGAACTTCCATTGTGGTTATCAATACATGGAACTGATAAGAATAGTCCAAAAATCTAATAAGCTTTTGAAGTAACTATACAGTGAAAGATACCACAAACTTCATCTACAAAAGCAACCTTTGCCCTCCTACCCCTGTCTTTCACCAGCAGGAAGCAGGGTGCATAACCTGTGCAGCTCTCAGGACCTACTCCCCGATGTCCAGCACTAAGTGAGCACGGAGGACAGAGAAGAGAGTGTGAGCACTATGGCTGGTGACTTTGCTCCACCTAGAACTACACACATTTATTAGAAGGCATCTGGGGCACTTCCCTTGCAGAGGAGTGATGTGTTTTCTGGGTGGGAAGAAGAGTAGGCATGGTTATCTGCATGACCAAAGAGGTGGCCCATGGCAGAAATTTCTAGTTGCCCCTCCATTTCCTAAGGTAGAAGCACCCTTCTTTAGCTAGCCACATGCCTCCCAATACAAAGTCTACATTTTTCAGCCCTTCTTGTGGGTAAGTGTGGCCTGCATGGAATATCTAATCAATGGATTGTCAGGTATTCAATTTCTAGATTGTTTAAAGAGAAAACACACTTGGCTTAGGCTGACTATACATAGCATTTTGAATGGGACAGAAAACAATGGTCCTGTCCTGCTTTAAACAGTACAAAAGGCCAGTCTAGTCTCACTGGGCTAAATTCAAGGTGTCTATAGGCTGACCAGATGTATCATTTGAAATGGAACAGTACCGTTGTTTTCTGTCCCACTGAAACGATACATCAGTCAGCTTAAATTCGGCTCCCTCTCTTTCCAATGCCCACTAGCTGAAATGTGGATGTAGCAGCAAGGGTAACACCTTCAAGATGGCAGAGCCTCAAGACGGAAGGAGGCTGCGACCGAACACCATGCATCTCCCATACGAGTCCTAACTTTTTTACACCCAGACTATCCCACGAGAGAAAATGTTCTATCTTGTTTAATCGATGGTTGTTTCGAATCTCCGTCATAACAGTTGAAACTACGTATCTGTACAAACTATTTTGACTTAAAATACAGGCTACATGGTATACATCGAATTCTCTTTGGAAGGCACCTTAAAGTGTCATCTTCCAGAGTAGCCAAAACTGAGCCACAGTGGGAAGCCAGGCCTTGTAGGGAACCTTAACAGAAATTTCAAAAATAAGCCAAGTAGAAAGCTACAGGGCAAAATGTCCCAAGTCACATGTAGCAATTATGATTGCTATGTTTTTGTACGTACAACTCTGACAAGTGCAGCAATTTCCAGTATAGTCACATTGTACATGTATGTATCTTACACAAATCTAACTATAAATAACAGACAGGGAGAAAAAGGGGGGAAGAGTGAGATTGAAATAGCATGGGCAATTCTGTCACAGTTTCCCTCAATGACCATATGCCCTCAGTCAGTCTTAGTCACCACATGCCTCTCAAAGGATAAGCGTCTCATTGTGGGGAGTGTTATTCTGGCATTTAAAGACATGCACCTTGTATTACACATTGTTTTCCAACACAGTAATGTACTAAGGGTTTTCAAGGATGATGTTGACTATGTCAAAGTGTCATCTTCCACTCTAACTCAAGAACCCAGCCCTTGTAAATGTGACTTTCCTGTATTAATTGGATGATAATGATCTGCCCCCCATTGAATCAGGAAGGACAGCTGGCTCAGTTTTCATTTTTTATGTGAATTATCAAAGAAAGAAAAACAGAGGCTGAAGGGATAGCTCAGTAGGTTAAATGCCTGCCTGGTAGCCATGAGGTCTGGGGATTGAGTCTCAGCCTCAGCCTGTGCAAACCCATATGCTGAGCTGAGGCACAACTAGTAACTGCCGGGATGGCTCGGCAGCAAAGATTCTCACCTCCCAAGCGGGAGGCCCCCGGTTTGATTCCTGCCCTGTGCAGCCCCACATCCACCTGTGTGAAAGAAACCATGTCACAGCTAATGATGTACACCTATGAAGATGGCTCTGGGCCCTCTCCACTCCCCGCCCGTCCCTCCTCCCCCATCTTCTCTCAAACAATAAAAAACAAATCTTAAAATACAAAAACAAAAACATAGTCATTCCTTTATGTGGATTTTGCCTCTTCCTTTATATTGTGACTCCATCAGCTGGGTTAGTTCAATCTAATAGTAAGAAAGGAGCTTCAACACAAGTATAATAGCAAGGTCTGCGCACTTCTATCCAAATGATACTGTACTTGAAACTTCACCCAGATTGGCAGTGTCCTCAGCCACTCCTAGTGGGAAGCTGGTATTTGGAGCATAGTCTTGGGAGTGTCTGTGTTTCCTGCTATGACACCTCTTTCATTCTAGGCACAAAGGGGCAGTTCCCAGTCTATTTTCCTGACTCTGTGCTTCTGGACATGTAACATCTGAAGTGTTTGCCATAGAAAGACATTGAAGCAATGCATATGGAAGTATCTTGTAAAATATAAAACATGAGACTTGTTTTTAGTGCAGTTAATTTTTGTTGAGTATGAAACAAAAATACAGAGTTGGGGATGCCAGGATAACTCAGCAGTTGAGCATTTGCCTTGCAGTCCTGAGGTTCAGGGTTCACTTGCAGGCCCTAGCACATGCAAACTCATATGCTAAACTATAGCACAACCGGTAACTGCCGGGATGGCAGGGCGGCAAAATTTCTCACCTCCCATGTGGGAGGCACCTGGCTTGGCTCCTGCCCCACACGGCCCCACATCCACCTGTGTGGAATGAAACCACGTCACAACTAATGATATACAACTGTGGAGACTGCTCTGGGCCCTCCCCACTTCTCTCTCTCTTTCCTTCCTCCAAACAATAAAATAAACCTTTTAAAAATAGAGAGAGTTAGGGGGTAGGGGCATCTCCAGCCGACCTCTTCAACATGCTATGCTCTCACATCTTGTTCTATCTAAACAGTCTTCTCATCTCTTCACCTTCAGGTCTAGGTGTAACTGTTACTTCCCTGCTCCCTATGCCTGAATCATATGCATCTCTTTTCTACTCTTACGGTCTGCCTGTTCACCCCCCTAATAGCTCTGACTGCATCTTGTAGCAGTTGTGTTTGCTGTCTGTAACCTACCTGGTCTCCAACTCAAACCTCCTTGACTGTAAGTCCCAAATAGTGAGAACTGGGCTGTCTCATTCTCTGCTTTATCCCAGGAGACAGTTCAGGTTAACTGGTGGGGTCATCATGAGCACCCCGTCAGCTAACCTGAGCTATCTCCTGGGACAAAGTGTGATCCCAGGACATCCTCACACTGGTTCACTTGGCCCCAAAATGGAAACTCAGTGCACTGACTAAGCCCCCTGGACTTGGAGAACGTAGGAGCCATTTCAACTCACTTTTTAGCAACAGGTGCTTCTAAGCATATTGGAATTCGGTATAATGGGCTAATATTTGATCAGAATCCAATCTTTACCCCAAAACCCAACCACATAGTGATCCAGGAGTAAATTACTGCTTGAGTTGAATTGATTCTGGTCAACAGCAGCCAAAAATCAATTCATGTGTGTTGCTAAAGTCATCTATATCTATAGGAAAACAGGATTTCCCCCTTCCTGCATGCCATTAGCAATTTAAAAGGAAGAGGATAAACTTATATCTGGGAAGATTCTTCTAACGTATGGATGGTCTTATCAACTTGAGATAGCGCAAACTGGTATTTCCCAAAATTGTTCTGGGGTCCTCTTGTAAACTCACCAGACTCATTTAAATATATTAAAAGCTCTGAAAGTCCTACTAAACATCGCCCAATCCACTTTTCCAAACTTTTAACCAGGATATTTTAACAATCCCCAGAACTACCTGCTTTGGAATATACTTATTTATGGACAAGATCAACTGGATGAAAAAGCAGAAAACCAGGATCCTGGTTCCAACTCCACCATTTACTAGCAGGTTAGGCAAGTCAACCAAACTTTCTGTACTACCCACCACCTGTCTGTTGCATTTCATCTTTTCAGAAACACTTGGAGGTACTCATGAAGTGACTAAAGGAAATAAAATGCTTCCACTATGAAAATATAATGTTCGAAGTGTTTGAAATCCATAATTAAATCTTTATTGGCATGACTTGATGGACAGTCCCCACTATGTTAGTCAGGGCTTGACACACCTTTTCTATCTTATTGCTCAGGGACCCGGCTAGGTAGAGACTAGGAGAAGCATTGGGAAAGGGGGGCTTCCAACATTTTAAATTAAAAAGAAAATTCAGGGGAAGCCAGGATGGCTCAGCAGGTTAAGCACAGCTCCAAAAGCTGAGGATCGAATCCCAACCCTGGCCCGTGCGGGCCCATATGCTGAACTGGAGTGTGCTTCCCATGCGGGAGGCTCCAAATTCAGTTCTCACCCCACCCCACCCCTCCACCCTGGTTCAGCCCCTGGCTCGAGGGGGTGTGCCTCCCATGCGGGAGGCCCCCAGCCCAGTTCCCGCCCTGCACGGCCCCCACCCACCTGTGTGGAATGAAACCATGTTGAAAAACTGATGACATACAACTATGGAGACTGCTCTGGACCCTCCCCCTTCTCTCTGTCTCTGTCAAAAACAATAAAATAAATCTTTAAAATAAGAAAGAGAATCCAGTTGATATACATGTATTATCAGAAAACCAAGCACATTCTTTTCACCCTTCCCAAACAATCCCTTAAGCCCACCTGTTTGTAATTCAACCCCCCTGGCCCCCACCCTCCAAGCCCCCAGGAGGATACCAGGTGAGAAAAGTCTCCAACTAAAGCCCTTGGTGAGTCTTCAATTACTTAACAGACTCAGTAACCATTTCTAAAAAGCAGTTCCCAACTCTGAGCTCAGCTTCAAAGGCAACAGAATGACTGGATATGTCTGGACTTCAAGGGAAGTTAGGGGAGAATGAATGGATCAGTTCAAACTTCCCTACTTAACTTCCTTAGAGGTGTAGACCACTCAAATAATTCTCCTGAAAGTCCTTTGAAAGTCTGAAGGAGCCCAGAATACACCACTGTGGCATAAAAATTATTTTGAGCATTGGAGAATAAGCATTTTTCTGAACTCCTTTATCTGCCAAATAGCAGAGCCTCAATTGTCATAAATCCCATCCCTGGAAGTTTCTGGAAAGCAGGGCAACACTCACCACATCACACCTAAACAGACACTATCATAAAACTGTCATAGGGCCTTATTTTCCCTAAAAGTTATGTTTTTTCCATAAGTGCCCTTCTGTCTCTCTCTTCCGTCTATTAAAATGGTATATAATCCTCAAACTCTAATTGCTCCCTTAAGTCTCATTTTTCTGTGAACCTCCAAACACTGTAAGTATGTGAATAAAAAATCTATCTTTTCTCTTGCTGATCTGTCTTGTCAGTTTAATTAGTGGGCCCCCATACAATAGGTAAAAAGTTGTTCCTCAAGTCCAAGAGAGTGAACAAATTTACTGCTAAATACTATATGACCAATGTTGATTCCACCTCTTATTATGTCAAGATAAATGTATAACATTTATGATATACTATATATAAAACATGGTAAACTATATGTGTACTAGGACGCTTTGTACAATGAAAAGGTGTGATTTGTTTATTTGGAACATAATTGTACAATGTGGACTGATTAAGTGTACTTATCCTTTCCACTGAACTCTCCCACTGCCTGAAAGTCTTTTCACAAAACGATCCCCGCGTGGCTCCCTCCTTCCCTTCATTCAGGTCTCTGCTCATGAGGTTTATCAGAGGCCTTCCTAATCAGCACTGAAAAGAGCAGATCCCCCATAATGCTCTCCTTTAGCATGTTTTATTTTTCTTCAGAGCATTTATCAGCTCCCTGAAACAGAAACTTTGTTTGGTTCACTGCTGCATCCCTAGTACCTAAAACAGGGCCTGGACACAGTAGGTGCTCAATAAATATTTAGTAAATTAACGAATCCTTCTTCCCTACCTAATCTTCTTCACCAAAAGAAGCTTTATTGTGAAAGGGAGAATTTTTTTTTTTAGTCTTTAGTTCCATGGCCATAAGAGTTGGTTAAGAAAAAAAGAAAAATGAAAAAAGTTTTTTAGCAAGAACATTAGTGAAGCCAAGAAAGAGAAACTCCCAAACAATTTAAGTATTTCACATAACAAAGATTGCTTAGTGGCTAAGTGCCCAGCTCTAAAAAATTCATCCTGTCCATTCCTCCACCTCAGCTCCTCCTGCTGTCTCCCTTTTCCTGTTAAGTAGTGCCCTCTTTGGGGTTTGCACACTATAATCTTTAAGATGCGATTCAATTTCCACCTCTTCTTTTCCCCAGTTCAGAATGTTCTTTCTGTATATGTACTCAACACTTTTTCTAATTCCGCTGTTTGCATGTGTATGTATTTCTTGGCTTATCTCCCCCTAAACATTGCACACTCCTGGATGGAAAAATGACAGTATCTTTTTCATCCTGGTATTTAATGCCAATTTGAAATCAGGAAGTATAAACAAGGGGAGAACAATCACTCATATGCCCCTCATAATTAAATAACTTTTTACTTTTTAATCACAGGAGTTACAGCTTTTAAAGTGACCCAAGGATGTTTCTTTGCCAAATCACCCCTCCCCTAAGGATATCAGATTTTAAGTATGGGAAGCAAGATGCCTCCACCTAACACCAATTACCTCAGAGTCCCAAAACATTTTCCCTTCTGCTCAGTGGTATTTCATTTCCTTCCCAGAATTATGCCCAGAAACATGTGTGTTCACCTGTTTACAGCTGGGCCTCATGAAAATTCAGAGGAGTGTGATCCATCCCAAGTGAGAGATGGCGAAGTTCCTTCTCTTAACGATGAACTCTCAAAGCCCCACTGACCCTCAATTTCTGAGTCATGTATCTGATGCCCATTTCGATGCCGAGTACCCACACTAAAAAGGGATCTATCTGTTCAGTGCAGGCGTTCTTAACTCAGATTCCTTAGATCACCTCAACAGGTCCATGGGTAGAATTTAATAGGGTCCTGAATTTGAATGACAAAACAAACACAAAAATCTTTATTTTCACTAAACTCTAAATGAGATTTAGCATTTTCTTCCATTATGAATGTAGGCAACTGACCACAGAACTATTATTTCTGCTACTAATACTACTACTACCTGAGACTATGTCATCAATAGAAATCATGTATTTTTATATTATATTATATTATAGTTATGTCAAAATATTGAGACTGTATATATCTTGCTATATACAAACTTGGTTAATATTTTGATAACTGTATTTCAATATAATTTTTATTTCCTTTGCAATCCTCTGTATTTTATTTATTTAGAAATAAAATAATTCTAGAAAGGGGTCCATATACTTAACAAGAATCCATGACACAAGAATCATTGTGATTTGATGATATTTGAAAACCTGCTTATTAACAGGTTCCCACAAGGGCATTTATTTTATTTTGCTCAAGATGATAAACTATCCTTCAAAATATCCAAACTCATTTACTTGTGAATTTGAACTCTCTCCAATTCCTAGTACTAGGCATTTGCAGATCCTTGGGCCCAACAGTGATTTTTGGACAGCAGGAATCGTTTGAAGCAAGGAGTCTGCACTGGGGCTCTCTTACTCAGACCTTTCAGTAGCAGGGGCCAATAAATTCCTTCTCAGTTGGGCTAATACAGGTTATGTTTTTGCCACTTCTACCCAATTGGGTTCTAACACAAAATCCCTCTGCATTGGTGAGGGAATGTCACATGTAAACATATAATTTCACTGGGATTTTGTTAGTGTAATCTAGAGGTGTTTATCTAGATCACTGAATGGGAGGGAAGGTCACAGAGGGATTGTTGGGGGAAAGGTTTCTGAATATGCTACCTGAATTAAATCATTCCTGAAGAAAAGGAGCATATTTAAATCCCTGGTAAGTAAAAAAAGAATAAAATTAGAGAGCAGCGAGCTGCGAACAGAAACCTGAGAAATAGCTAGGGTGCGGGTAAGGCAAGAAGTCCATGGAGAAACTCAAAAATAGTGAGTAGATCACTTCTCAGCCTTTTGGCTAAGATCAAGTGTAAAAAGCTAGTAGAGGGAAAGCTGGGATGGCTCAGCGGGTTAAGCGCTGGCTTTGAAGTCCCGGCCCATGCGGACCCACTTGCTGAACTGGGGTGTGCCCCCAGTTCAGTTCTTGCCGGCCCTAGTTCCTGCCCTGGGCAGCCCTGTGCCCACCTGTGGAGTGAAACTATATGGAAAACTAATTTCAACTATGGAGACTGCTCTGGGCCCTCCCCCTTCTCTCTGTCTCTCTCTGTCTCTGTTTCTCTCTGTCAAAAATCAATAAAATAAATTTAAAAAAAAGAACAAGTGAGTAGAATCAGGAGAGAGTGATCAATACAAGGGAACAAGAACTTTAAAAGAGTTCAAAATTAGCAGTGCCAAATGCAACAGGAAGGTCAAAGAACAAGTGGTCTAAAAAGTGCTCAGTGGAGTTAGCAACCAGAAAGTCGGTGGTAACCTTGGTAAGAGGAATCTTAGTGGAGTGACGGAGGAAACAGAAGCCAGATTGCAGTGAGGTGGGGAGTGAATGGGAGGCGAGAAGTCAGTGATGATGAACGCAGACAACTTTGACAAAGACTGGCCAAAAAGGGGGAGGGGCGCGGGGGGCGGGGGAGCTGGGATGGCTCAGAGGGTTAAGTGCTTGCTTTGCAGCCCCAGGGACCGAGGATCCCAGGCCCAGCCCAGTTCCTGCCTGGGCAGCCTCGTGCCCACCTGTGGAGTGAAACTATATGGAAAACTAATGCTGTCAACTATGGAGACTGCTCTGAGCCCTCCCCCTTCTCTGTCTCTCTCTCTCTCTCTCTGTCAGAAAACAATAAAACTAGATCTTTAAGAAAAGGGGGAGGTGGGGGGGAGGCAATTGGGCAGTAGCAAAACGGTGATCAGGTTTTATGAACATATATATTTTTTTAATCTTAACTGATTCTTTTCTTTCCACCCCACATTACTCCCAATTGGACAATTTTGAAATTGGACTCCTACAGCTCTCACTATGCTATAAGCCTCTTAAGAATGAGTCATGTGTCTGAATTGTCTTTTTATTCCACACTTTTCTCTATACATGGCTCAGTGTTTGTAGAACAAATGACTGAGATGTAAATTCAACACAGGTGATAAGAAAATGAAGAGAACTACTGTGATACAGCTAGGGTTTGTTCTTTCAAGGGAAGTTGTGGTTGTCTGAAAACTCAGGAGCATGAAGAAAACAAATCCAGACAATCTTCTCTCATTGAGACTTATAAATGTTTGACCCAGGGAGGCAGATGTACAATAGAGTAGGTCCAGTCTAGATTTTGGAGACTACTGGAAAGCAGATCTTTAGATTTAAGGGTCCTTTCACTTCCCAAAGCTGTACTTCACGTTCTGTACTGGATTCCCAGTGCTGCCATTAATTTTTGTAAATTATTTAACCTGCCTAAGTTTCTGTTTTCTTATTGTAAGGTGACCAGACGTCCCGCTTTTGGTGGGACAGTCCCACTTTTTAACAATTTGTCCCACGTCCCGCGGCATTTTAAAAATGTCCCGATTTTTGGAAAGAATACACGACAAGCTAGGGAACGGCGGGAGATAGACCAAATTTTTAATCAAGAATCTCCCCCCCCCACCCCCCCGTCAATGGTGTCCCACTTTACCAATGTTAAAATCTGGTCACCTTATCTTATTGGCAACCTGAAGATGTCCATAATAGCATCTACCTCATAGGTAGGCAGTTGTATAAATGAGGCAAAATGATACTCAATATGTTAATAAAAGACATATAAAGTACTATTAAAATGAATTAAAAAGTTACTAAATAGAAGGGACTTTAGGTGAGTTGGCTATAAGTCAAATTTTATTTTAAATATAGAAACAAAACCTGTTTAGAAAAATTCGTTAAAAATGTCTTATAAAATTGAGTGAACAATCAGTCCCAATTCACCTATTTTATAAATCCACCCTTCCATATATCAGGTTTAGTGCAAAATCTATTTCAAAGATTCACTCTATGAGGGCTGTTCGGAAAGAAATCCAGCCATAAATGCCTCTATTTTTCATATTACATGTCTGGATACTTTCCAGACAGCCCTTGTATATATCTGAGTGAACCTGCCTAATTAATTCAGTTAACTTTCTTTAGCATTGGGGGAAGGGGGTGTTGCATTCATTTCCTGGTCTGTCGTAACTGCTTGCACAAGAGCGCCCTTGGATATGCAATTTCTGTTTTAATGAAAATGCAGCTCCAGCCCCGTCAATGGAACAAATCCAGAAACACCACTGGGCAAAGACTAGCCTTTTCAAAAGCCTGCGCCCTAGCAACCAGGCTGCACAAGGGCATGAGCTCTGTCCCGGTGCAAACTAGGGCGTGGAGAGCGAGACTGCAACCACCTCCTGGGATGTGCGGGCCTGGCGCACCAGGGAGGCGGGTGCTCCCTCCACCCCAGGCGCAAAGCGTGGGGCTGGGAGCCAGCGGGAAGCGCCAGTCCCAGACCAGAATAGCAGGCCACCCGGCGGGGTGCGAGCCTGTTCTGAGCAAGGCGGCGGCCTCTAGCCTTTCCGGGTTAAGGAGCCTGCACTCCGCTCAGTAACAATATCTTCAGCCTGCAGGAAAGGTTAATGTAAATGTCAGAGGCCCGGAGGGAAGAAGGGAGGAGGAGAGAAGGGAGGGGCAGGAGGCGGAGACGGGCTCCCCAAGGTCAAGCCCTGCTCCCAGGCTGGCGCCTCACAGCTCCCAGGGAGTAGGGAGAGCTGCTCTGCACCGCCAAGTGGCCGCCTCCCGGCCTTCGGGAGGGCGCACAAGCGCGAGGGGTGGAGACTGAGGCGGCCGCGCACGGAAGTGGCCCGGCCTGCGCGAGGCGAGGAGGCGGGCGGGTGACACCGGCCGCAGCGCTGCCGGCGCGTCCCTTACCCCGTTGGCTGCGGCGATGCGGACAATGAGCTGGATGGCCTCCTTCATGTAGAACCTGCCGTCCCCACCCACCACCAGCGTGGCCTCCTGCCGCTGCGCGGGCTCCACCGTGGAGATGATACTCTGGATGAAATTCTCCGCGTAGTTGGCGTTGCTCTGGAACACCTTCACCCGCTTCCGCAGCCCGCTGGTGCCCGGCTTCTGATCCGGGTACGCCTGGGTCTTAACGGTCACGATCTTCACCATGGTGGCGACTTGCTTCCTTAGGGCGGGAGCGGACTCTGCCAACCGAGGGGCAGCCGGAGCCGTGCCTGCAGCTGCTCTGGGGTGAGGGCGCGGGAGGGCGGGGTAGGGGCAACGCAGGCTCTCCCTGTCTCACTCGTCCCTTCTCCTTAAAGGGACAGGGGACAGGGCCCTCCCTCCCTCCACCTCCAGCCCACCTCCCTGCAGATTGGAGAAGGAGGGGAAAAGGGGAGAGCACACCTCCAGCCTTCTGAGAAATAGGTGGAGCCTTTCTAATTTACCCCCCACCCCCACCGGCCGCGAAACCAAACCAAACCAAACCACTGTAAAATGAAATCCTCAACTCCTCCCCTAAATGGAAGGGCAGAGGTTGAGGTAGGACAAGAACTCGAGGCAGGATGAAAAAAATGCAAAGTATAACTATTTCCAGTGGTTTAGCTAGAGTATCGTGTGTCAATAACTTTCTGGAACCTGTTCTGAGTGATAGCAGTGCCGACCTTAGCTAGATTTCGTGACTCCTCACTCTATCCACATGCTAGGGCATTCATGTTAGAAAAAGAAACAACTCTAACGATCTAAGTCCACCCACTGATAGACCACACACTTTATACTTTACTTCCATTGGTTAGGGTTGATATAGTAGTAACTAAGGGGTACTGAATAAGGTTTCTAATCCTTGCTTAAGTAAGGTCCCCACCCACTATTTTATGCTTACAAAACTGAGATTCAAAAAATAGAATGGCTTGTCAAGTCCACAGAGATAAGTGCACTCAGGAGGCCAACTCACCAGGGTGTGGCTCCAAAACCACGGCTCTTAGCCTGATCTGCCTGCAATGTCACCAGATTTGACAACTAGGAAATACGTGTACAGGGAGGCCTTGGTAAATATAGGTGCAAATATAAGGTGAGGCTTAGTATGATTACCATCAAAAACACACCAGTTATTCATGTAATAGAAGTCTGGTGATATGATCAAGTTCATCCCAGTTGTTGGCAGGATCCATTTTCTTGCAGTTGTACATCTGAGATCCTTGTTTCCTTGCTGGCTGGTAGCAGGATCTACTCTCTTCTAGAAGCCACCTGCATCCAGTCCTCATGACTACAATCTCTGCCTCTTTCCTGCCATCAGCCAAAGAAAACTCTTGTGTTATTAGACATACCTGGATAATCTCCCTATTGCCATGTAATGTAACAATCATGGGAATGAAATCTCATCATATTCACAGGTATCTACCTGCACTCAAAACTGACTTCACAGATTTCCAAGTTGTAGTGTTGAAAGAAGTGGTAGAATGATTCCTGTTTCCTCATGGGTGGCACTGAAGTAGGAAAAAAATCCACTGGACCTGAAGAACCCATAGAAATGAACTAAGAATTCTGGACAGTGTGGACCAATGATAAGAATAAGACAGGATGATTGTGTGCCCCCACAGACATTTGGTATCAAAGGCCAGGTATTCTTTTTGTCCAATGCTTTAGCATTGTATGAACTAACTGTACTTAATGGCAGCCCCAGATGAGGTTTCTCAACCAAATGAAATGGAAATCAAGACAAATTCTAGGAAAATAAATATTATTTCCTGAGCACCTAACTGTGGACTGAGATATGTATCTGCTCATAGAAATCTAAATCTCTGCCACAGAGCAGAATGGAGTTTTGAAGACATTAAGCTGTTACAGAAAACTAAGTTGTCTTTCTTGCAATTAGATTATGGTGAAATGTGTAACAAATCATGTTTTCTGATTCATATTTTTTCATGTTCATACAGTGTATCTAGTTAATAAAAGTCCAAAGTAGTCAAATGTTTATCCAAAGATACTCTAACTCAGAATTACTTATAACATGGACTTAAATAAATAGTATAAATAAAAAACAAAATGTATATATAGTGTTATCTCACTTGAATGTTTTATTTTCTTACAAAACATACAAAGAACTAGAAGGAAATATATCAGGATGTATTACAATTATTACATCTGGGTTGTGAAATATGTAACTTTTATTTCCTTTATGCTTTATCTGGATTTTCCATGTTTTATGTAGGGAATTTGTATTGTTTTATCATAATAAAATATATTACTTTTTTCTTTTTAGTACTTAAGTCAGCAGTGTCCAAACTTTTGGCTTTCTTGGGCCACATTGGAAGAATTGTCTTGGGCAACACATAAAATACACTAACACTAACGATAGCTGCTAAGCTAAAAGAAAAAGAAAAAAAGGGGTCGCAAATAAAACCCAGTGTTTTTAAGAGTTTGTGTTGGGCCTCATTCAAAGCTGTCCTGGGCCGCAGGTGGGACATGCCTGTTTTAAGCGATAATTCTAATTTCATTAATAAATTATCCTTTGCCCTTTAGATAGTATTCACTCATTCATGTATCAATTCATTCACTCTACAAATATGTTTTGAACTTCTATTAAGCACTGACACTTTAAATGCTGTTAAGTGAACAAGTCAGAATGGTCCTTGGTCTCACCAAGCTTTCATTGCATTGGAGGAGACAGATCCAATACTGAATAACAAATCGTTATTGTGGTAAGTGCTGCAAAGAAGCATAGGTGCTATAAGAATGTAACTAGGAGGATCTATCCAGTTTAGACCTGGAATGATGGCCCAAATCTCTCTCCCACACAAGACTTCTACTAGGCCTGAAAGGCATTCTCTCAGTTAAGAGAATTCTGAAGTAATAGGTAAGTTGTAGATCATCTATGAGAATTTTTAATTATTTGTAGCTGACAAATAACTAATTGATGATTCCATGTGAACCCATCCAAAGTAATACTGGATAACACTGCAAATGTCATTTTAGTTCATTTGTAAACCTAAATCAGGGGAAGCCGGATGGCTCAGCAGTTGAGCATTTGCCTCACAAGTGTGAGATCCAGAGTTTGATTCCCAGCCCTAGCCCATGCAAACCCATATGCTGATAACTGCCGAGATGGCAAGGTGGCGAAGGTTCTCACCTCCCATGCAGGCATGGAGGTCCTCAGTTCAGTTCCTGCCCTGTGCAGCCCCATATCCACCTGTGTGGAATGAAACCATGTCACAACTAATGATGTACAACTATGAAGACTGCTCTGGGCTCGCTCGTTCATTCTCTCTCTCTTTCTCTCTCCCTCTCCTCTCAAACAATAAAATAAATTTTTGAAAAACAAAACAAAAAAACCTAAATCATAAATTCTTTGTGGATACAGATTAAGTTCATTATGTTAAATTTTGATCTATTTGTAATTTGCTGAAATGATTAGTTGCTACATATGGAAGCAATATGAAACCATTTAATATCTTTTCTATTTGTATTCATAAGTAATCCAGGTGCATAAAACTTAATTTGAATAAAAGTTTATGGATATCTGAAGCCTGTAATTCTAAAATTGCTTGTTCCTGTGCCAAAATAATAATAGTTTCTAAACTCACGTTTCAGTGTAAAATGCTTATTCATGGGGCTACAAGTATATTTTTAAAAGACTGATATATGATAAATTGGGCTTTTTTCTTAGAATTCATTTTTGGAATCTACTATAAATGATATCAATCTGAGTTAATTTATATGAATATTTGATATGCAAATATTAATATTTTAAAAAGCAAAAAGATTTTTAAAAATACAGATTATAAAGGACATTTTAAAAGAGATAATGAATGCCTTCTGTTATCCTGTTTCATCAGTGTTCTTGATTAAAGAATCAAGAAGCTGTGGTAGGCTAAATAATAGCTGCCCAAGAGATATCCATGTCGTAATCCCTGGAACCTGTGAAAGTTATATTGTATGGCAAAAAAAGTGCTTTGCAGATATAATTAGGGATCTTGAGATGGAGAGAATATCCTGGCTTATTCAGGTGAGCTCCTAATGCAATCACAAGTGTCCTTGTGAAAGGGAGGCAGAGGGAGAGCTGACTATAGAAGAAAACACTGTGACCATAGAGTGATGTGGCCACAAACCAAGGAACGCCAGCAACCACCAAAAGATGGAAGAAGCAAGATGCAATCTCCCTTAGAACCTCTGGATAGAGCACAACCCTGCTGACACCTTAGAATTCATTTTGGAATCTACTATAAAAGATATCAGTGATACTGATTTTGTACTTCTGGCCTCCAGAACTGTGGGAAAGTTTTTTTTGTGTGTTTTTTTTTTAAAGATTTATTTATTGTTTTTGATAGAGAGAGACAGAGATACAGAGTCAGAGACAGAAAGAAGGGGGAGGGCCCAGAATAGTCTCCATAGTTGCACATCATCGGTTTTTCCACATAGTTTCATTCCACGGGTGGGCGCGGGGCTGCACAGGGCAGGAACTGGGCCGGGGTCTCGCCCCGGTGAGAACTGAACTGGGGGCACTCCCCAGTTCAGCATATGGGTCCACACGGGCCGGGGCCGGGATTCGATCCTCGGTCCCCGGGGCTGCAAAGTGAGCACCTAACCCACTGAGCCATCCCAGCTTCCCCAGGAAAGTATTTTTAAGCTACCAAATTTGTAGTAATTTGTTACAGCAGCCATAGGAGACTAACACAGATGCTTTACTTTTATGAAGGAGTATGAGCCAGGAAATTCCTGGCCTGATTCTCTAGAGACATAAAGTGTGACTTCAGGTGGTCAGCAAGAGACAGAATTTTTTTAAAAAGAAGACTATATTAAGGTTCTACCAATGAATAAACAGAGGTGGTATATCAGGTATAGCATGGTAAAAAATGGAATCAAGAAAATCATGGAGGTAATTACTTCTAGATTATTATTTTGCTTACATTATATGAACAAATTAATTTTTTCCCCTGGCTTGTCTAGGAAGCACAGTGTTGTTTCATCCAGTGTGGAATTGGACACTATGTACTGTGAGTGTTCTGTATAGCAGCTTACGATCCTGTATACTCCCTATCAGAAGCAGATGAGACTGGTGTTAGCTATATTTCCTCATGAGTGAATTGTTTTGTTTCCTTCCCTTAACATTACTGACCATTTTACCTCCTATTACATACTTTTATTTATTTTGAAGATATTTTTAAAATAATTTATATTCATTGCCTTCACTCACTTTCCTTTCACCCATCCATTATTCCATTAAAACTGTCTATGAAATTCTCACTAAGCACACAATATAAGATACTTAGGTAGGCTCAAATTAATTACCTAAAATAAGATTCCTGTACTTAAGGAGTTTAAAATAGGAAAGTCCAGACATGTATACAAATTAATAAAATACAAGAAACAAAATATAAGCCACAAAAAAGGTACGTTTTTTAAAGCTAATATTAGAATAAAAAGGTCTTGAATCAATAATCTAAGCTTCTACCTTAACAAACTGGGAAAGGAGCAAATCAATTCAAGGCAAGCAGAAACAAGAATAAAGATAAACTCAGAAATCAATGAGATTAAAAAAAATAGAAAAGAATCAATGAAACTGAAAGTTGGTTCTTTGAAAAGATCAATAAAATTGATAAGTTTCCAACAACACTGACTTAAAAAAAAGATACATTTTACTAGAATCAGAAATAAAAAAGGGGATATTACTATAGATCCCATAAACATCTTTTTTAACTCTATGCACATCAATTTGACAACCTAGATAAAATGAACCAATTCCACAAACACCATAAACTATCATCCCCACAAGATGAAATAAACTGAATGGTCCCATAACAGTTAAAAAAATTGAATTAATACTTTTCAAAACCTCCAAAAACATCTCCACACCTAAATAGTTTCAATGGCAAATTCAAACAATTATTTAAAGAAGAAATAACAGCAATTCTACACCATCTCTTATAGAAAACAAGAGGAGGAAATATTTCTGACTCTTTTATGAGACCAGCATTGTCTTGATACCCAAACCAGACA
This sequence comes from Craseonycteris thonglongyai, assembly GCA_004027555.1. Classification (NCBI taxonomy): domain Eukaryota; kingdom Metazoa; phylum Chordata; class Mammalia; order Chiroptera; family Craseonycteridae; genus Craseonycteris; species Craseonycteris thonglongyai. The sequence goes on from PVKE010002065.1 coordinate 23,977, forward strand.
AAGACATTAGATGTCAAGAAAACAACAGACCAACATTCCTTATATAGACAGTCACAAAAGTGCTCAACAATGTACTAACTAGTCAATTGAATCCACAATATATTAAAACACATTACAAACAACTAGGGTTTATCCTGGGAATAAAAGGCTGGTTCAGTATTTGAAAATCAATTAATGTAACCCACCATATTAACAGTTTAAAAAAGAAAAAACATATGATGATGCAGAAAAAATATTTGACAGAATTCAGCATTTATTTCCCATAAACCTCTCAGCAAACTAGGAACAGAAGGAAACTTCCCCAACCTAATGAAGGTCATCTACAAAAACACCTTTAGCTAACATCATGTTAATGGTGAAAGACTGAATGCTTTCCTCCCTAAAATTAGGAGCAGGATAAGAATATCCACTTTGCCATTCTCATTCAATTACTTGGAAGTCTTAGCCAAAACCATAAGGCAAGAAAAAAGAAAAGGCATACAGATTGGAAAGAAAGGAAATTGTCCCTCTTCTCAGATGACATGTTCTCCTATACAGAATATTCCAAGGAATCTACAAACAAAAACTTCTAGAACTAATAACTGAGTTTAGCAAGTTTTAGGATATAAGACCAACATATAAAAATTAATCATATTTTATATAATAACAATGTACAACTGAAAACAAATTTAAAAAGCAATGCCATTTACAATAGTTCATAAAATATTTAGATATAAATCTAATGAAGGATGTATAAAATTTGTTTGCTAAAAACTATAAAATGCTGATGAAATAAAAGAAAACACACATAAATAGAGAGACATACTATGTTCATGGACTGGAAGCATCAATACAATAAACATGTGAACTGCCCCCAAATGATCAATACACTTAACATAATATGAATAAAAAACCCAGCAAGTTTTTGTAGTTATAAACAAGCTAGTTCTAAAATTTACTTGTAAAGGAAAAGAACTTGAATAGCTAGAACAATTTTGAAAAAGAACAATGAAATTGGAGAAATCACATTACCTGATTACAAGACTTACTATACATAAAGTTACAATAATCAAGACAGTGTAATATTTATTAAGGGAAAGATACATAGATCAATGAGACAAAATAATAGTCCAGAAATAGACCCACACAAATATATGGGACTCTATGGTCAACTTATTTTCAACAAAGGCACAAGCACAATTTAATGTAGAAAGAATAATTTTTTTTAAAAAAAGATTTATTTTTATTGTTTTTGACAGAGAAAGAGATACAGAGACAGAGAGAAAGGGGAGTGCCCAAACAGTCTCCATAGTTGTACATCATTGATTTTTCCACACAGTTTCATTCCACAGGTGGGTGCAAGATTGCACAGGGCAGGAACTAGGCCGGGGTCTCGCCCTAGGTGAGAACTAAACTGGGGGAACTCCCCAGTTCAGCATATGGGTCCACACGTGCTGGGGCCGGGATTCAATCCTCGGTCCCCAGGGCTGCAAAGTGAGCACTTAACCCACTGAGCCATCCCGGCTTCCCCAGGATAATTTTTTCAGCAAATATTGCTGGAATAATTGACAACATATTAAAAAAGAAATTAACCTCAACCTATACCTCATAACACACAATTAACTCAAAATAGATCATAGATATAAATATACAAGGTAAATTTAACTATAAAACTTTTAGAAGAAAACAGCAGATGATATTTATGACCTAAGGTTAAACAATAAGTTCTTAGACTTGACACCAAACACATGATCCATTAAAAAAAAAAATTTATAAATTGGACTTCATCAAAATTAAAGTCTTTTCCTCTCCCACAGTTTGGAGAATGAAAAGACAAGCTACAAACTAGTACAAAATAAAGGGTGTCCCAAAATTCACGCAAGATTTGAATTTTGTGTCATTTGTGTGGTGAAGTGTTGCTAATAAAAAAAAAAAAAAAGACAGTGTGACAGCTGACAGTTCAGGATTATTAAAAATGGAGGGCTACATGAAAGAACAATGTGTTTTCATTGTTGAACAATGAAAATTTACAATTTTTAATTATAAACCTGTGTTTTCTATCAAAATTACTTCTTGCGTGAATTTTGGGACATCCTTTATTTGCCAGTCACATATCAACAAAAGATATATACAGAATTTATAAAGAACCCTCAAAACTCAATAGTAAGGATGTCAGAATAGCTCAGCAGGATGAGCACTTGCCTTGTAACCTCGAAGTCTGAGGATCGAATCCTGGTCCCAGCCCATATAAAACCATATGCTGAACTGTGGTGTAACTGTAACCACCAGGATAGTGGTGAAGGTTCTTGCCTCCCCTGTGGGAGGCCCTCAGTTTGGTTCGCACCCTATGTGGCCCCACATCCACCTGTGTGGAATGAAACTATGTCACAACTAATGATGCACAACTATGGAGACTGCTCTGGACCCTCCCCTCTTCTCTGCCTCTCTCTCTCTGTCTCTCTCTCTCTCACCTTCTCTCAAAAACAAAAATAAATCTTAAAAAAAACTCAACAGTAAGAAAACAAACAACCCAATTAAAAATGGTCAAAAGACTTAAAGAGGTATCTCGCTGAAGTGGATATATACAGGTGGCGAAAAAGCATGATAAAAGCTGCTCAACATCATTAGCTCTTAGAGAAATGCAAATTAAAACCACTATGAGGGAAGCCAGGATGGCTCAGCTGGTTAAGCGCTTGCTTTGAAGCCCTGGGAACTGAGGATCGATTCCTGGCCCCAGCCCATGCAGACCCATATGCAGAATTGGGGTGTGCTTCCCATGGAGGAAGCCCCCAATTCCATTCTCACCCCCTGGTTTGGCCCCTGGCTTGAGGGGTCGTGCTTCCCAAGTGGGAGACCCCCAGCTCAGCTCCCACCCTGTGCGGCCCCCACCCACCTGTGTGAATGAAACCATGTTGAGAACTGATGACGTACAACTATGGAGACTGCTCTGGGCCCTCCCCACTTCTGTCTCTGTCAAAAACAATAAAATAACTCTTAAAAAAAATTATGAGATACCACTAAAAATCTATTAAAATGACTAAAATAAAAAAGTACTGATCATACCAGGCACTAATAAGGATGCAGAACAACTGAAACTCTCATGCATTGCTGGTGGAAATGCAAAATGGTACAGCCATTATGGAAAATACTTTGGCAGCTTTTTAAAAAGTCAAACATGCTTACCTTATGACACAGCAATCTCACCTTTGTTGATCTACTCTAGTGAAATGAAGATTTATGTTCACATTAGAACATGTACATGAATGTTTAGAGCAGCTCTTTTAATACTGCCCAAAACTGGAAACAACTTAACAGATGAGTGAATAAACAAATTGTGATACATCAATATAATGAAATACTACTCAGCAGTAAAAGGAACAAACTTTTGATACAACGTGGATGATTTTCAAAGGCATTATACTGAGTGAAAGAATTCAATCTCAGAGGTTACATATTGCATGATCCCATTTCCCCATTACTATGACATTCTCAAAAAAAAAAAAAGAGAACCATAGCGATAGAAAACAGATCAGTTGATTCCCAGGGGTCAGGGTGTGTGTGTGCGTGTGTGTGCGTGCGCGTGCGTGCGTGCGTGTGTGTGTTGGGTGGAAGAGGATGTGACTGTAGGGTACATAGTATGAGGGAGTTTTCTTGTGATGGAACTGCCCTGTATCCTGATTGTGGCAGTATTTAAATGAATTTGTACTTGTGTTACTAGAGCTATACAACCTTGCCCCCCTCCTAAAATAAGATCAAATTTATTGCATGACAATTTTTTAATATGAATAAAAAATCACAGAAAAGAAAGTATTAGCTTTAAAATAGAGCTCAAGAGGTGAAATAGCTTTTTCCGGATCTGGGAAAGGATTAAAGGCTTCATGAAGAATGGGGTATTTAAAAAATGTATGTTATGACTTGTTCACAATCTATCTTTTCTGATATATATATATATATATACACACACACACACACACACACATATATATACATATATATATATATGGAGAGCAGGGACAAGGTCTAGCTTGTTAACTTCTGTATATGCTGTAACTAAAGCAGTGCTCTATACTTATATACATACATATACATATATATTCTATAAAGTAATCAGTTGGTCTATTGCCTGTGACATTAATAGGCAGATGTACAATACAGAAAATTCTAGCAAAAATGAAAAACATTAAGAAAAATGTTTGAATTTTTTCCCCACCCCCTTTTAAAATCCCTCTTATCCCTTTAAGATCAGTTAAAGTTCTAAATTGGCCCCTTGATTCTTGCATCCCACACTAATCTTTCCAACTTGTGCAAACTTGTTCTATCAAACCTAGTCTAATCTGTTTGTGTAGTACTTCTCAATAATTTAAAGCCTATGAATCATTTTCTGTAGTAGTTATTAAAATGTACATGTTATATATAAATTTTAAAATACATTGTATTGTATAACTAAAAACAAAATAAAGCACTACTTAGTGTCATACTACACCTCCTTCATTCTTGAGTCTTCCAAAAGAATCTTGTCTCTCTATCCCTCCCCAAACTGGGCAAGCTTTCTCTTTCTCTTCTTGTTCCTATACCCTCATCACTAGTTTATTCTTAATGATCAGAATTTACTAACTTAAGACTTAGTAGTATCCCTTAATAGCTAACATGTAACTCACTTCTCAGCTCTTTCTTTTCCTAAGGACAGAGATTATGTCTATTACTTCTCTATTATAATGAATGCAATATATAATGCTTGCTAATTGTATGTCCCTATTTACCATTCACAAGCCTACTTGTCTCCTAAATTGTTTCTGCTCTGCTAAAAAGAAAACAATTTTCAAAGACAAAATCTGCAAAATTTTGCAACAGATGTTTAGAAAAGGCATAGATGGTTAAGAAGAGAAAAATTGCTTTTAGTAATTTGGCATATTCATATCTGAAATTATCAGAAAGCTTATAATGCTAGTATGCTGTAACTGGTGACTTTATTGCACATACATTATGGGTATATGTTGGCATTAGCCTCATTCATATGATTGAATTTAAGTTGGTTGATCTTATGTTAAATTGTAAAGAGTAAAATTAAGAATATGTATAAAATATTGGATAATTATCATTGTGTCTAAAAGAAATTGAAAAATACATGCAAGTATATTAATTTTGGGGAAATGAAACTAACCTCTTTATAATAGGTAGGTCTTGTTTTTAACATTAATATCCATGGTGTCCCCAAGAAATGTAAACACACTTTGAATGACTATAAAATCAGTGTTTATTAACACACAGTTTATTTTCAAAATTTAAAAAAACCTACAAAAATGAATTTTATTTCTTGTCAATGCCTGTTTTCAAATTGATGAGCGTTCTAGTCCAGGCACTGCTAGCAACACGAAGCAATGGAATTGCAAACACCAAGAATCATTTCGTGGGAAAGCCGGGAAGGCTCAGTGGGTTAAGCACTCACTTTGCAGCCCCAGGGACCGAGGATTGAATCCCAGCCCCCACCCCTCCCTGTGTGAACCTATATGCTGAACTGGGGAGTGCCCCCAGTTCGGTTCTCACCAGGGTGAGACCCTGACCCAGTTCCTGCCCTGTGCAGCCCCGCACCCACCTGTGGAATGAAACTATGTGGAAAACCCAATGATGTGCAACTATGGAGACTGCACTGGGCTCTCCCCCATCTCTCTGTCTCTGTATCTCTCTCTCTCTGTCAAAAACAATAAAAATAAATCTTTAAAAAAATAATAATTTTGTACTGTATCTTTCTGCATTCTCATTCAATGGCTGCCTTCAATTCAACTGTTGCCAGTTTTGTACCATAAACTTAATCTTTTATGTATCTTCATTAAAAAATAGTCTAGTGGCATGAAGTCTGGTGAACACAAAGGGTATTACACATCCATCAGACTTCACCCATTATTTCAAATCAGTTAAACCTGAAAAGAAGAGAAAATTATGTGTTGTCAGCTGTTAAAGTGTGTATACATTGAGAGACATGCTCTGTATCTTTAGAAATGTATTATGTAAAAAATAGAGTACAAGTACCTATTTTTAACATATAAATTCACTGTGGTCAAATATCACAAATACAGGTACCTTGTGAATTATTCATAACAGTTGAGAATGCCTATTACTTATCTGCCTTAGTCAATACTAGCCATAGTTAATAAGCACAGACATTTCAAAGAAACCAAAATCCTTTATCCCTTAGACTTTCAGCAACCATTCCTACTTCCCAGCCCCTAAATTGTCTCTACACATGAATCCCATCTACTCTCCCTAAATCAGTTCCACTATTTGCCTTATTTCTCTTCAAATCATTATGTAGTTTATTTGTATTTTGAGAAATTAATCTAGGCTGAGTAGCAAAGATAGGCTAGTGGGGCCATCTCTATATGCTCTTATACTTGTAACTTCATGAAGTTGTTAAAGGTTCAAATATAACGGAAGTAAAACCAATGAATCACTAAAAGTTTATTGTGCATGCACTAAAAAGGTTGTTTGCAAACCAGGAGCACTCCAACCAAAACATGGAGTGAGGCTCAGGTGTAGATTGTTCTAGAGAAGCTTACAAAGTGGGAAAGCAGTGACTGTTTCTTCTTCACAGTTATTGGTTATAATGTTAAAATTTCCAGTGTTTACTTCTTATCAATCTTGGGAAATAGTTCAAGTTTTACTTATGATTTCCAGAGGTATAAGCAGTTCAAACTAGTCTTGCAACATAAGCTAAATTAAGGTTTCTTTGACTAAACTGGTTTTGTCTGCTCAGGGAATTTTCAAAGCTGGTCTCCGTTTTCTTTCTTTTTTTATTTTAACAAAGTGAAAGTCAGTACCTTTTTAAGAGCAGATGACTTTGTATCTACTTTATAAGTTAGAAATAATTTTATACATTCTCTCATAAGGATGGGTGTATATGCCTGTATATGGATATATCCACAATATACAAGATATTTCACCAAAGCAATCTTAGCAGTCATAAAGGATTCGTGCTGAGAAACATTATCAGTCTCTGTCTCAGTCTCTGTCTGATCTCTCTCTCTCTCAATCTCTCTCTCTCTCTCTCTCTCTCTCTCTCTCTCTCTCTCTCTCTCTCTCTGCTCTCCCTAATGAATAAAATAATATGCTCACCCGCTGGTGGCCAAAATCAGAAATACATTTCCATTTTCTTGGATTATATCCAAAATATGATTAGTGAGATGTATTAAGTTTCTGCTTCATATTTAACCTACACCAAAAATAGACCTAAAAGAAGGCCACTGGCTTAAAACAAAACGAAACAACAGGTCAACTAAAATATCTAATGCAAAATCAACAAAAGTATTACATACAGAAATTTAAGAATTGCTTCTGACAGCATTTGATACACTAATTTGGTTTTAAAATATTACAACTATAGAATTTTTAGTAAGAAATTACTTATCATTTAACCTATTCCACTCCTGTTAATAATTATTATTTTTTTAATTATATTTTTTGCCTTAATTTTTTTTTTTATTTTGTTGTGTTTTTAATCTGTTAATAGAAGACATAAAATAACATCTGGGGATGTCAGAATAGCTTAACAGGTTGAGCGCTTGCCTTGCAACCATGAGGTCAGGGGATTGAGTCTCGGCCTCAGTCCACGTAACCCCACATGCTGAGCTTTGGCACGCAACTGGTAACTACCAGGATGGTGGCAAAGGTTCCCTCTTCCCATAAGGAAGGCCCCCAGTTTAGTTCCACCCCATGTGGTCCCACATCCACCTGTATGAAATGAAACTATGTCAAAAACTAATAATGAACAACTATGAAGGACCTAGAATTAGAACTGTCCCTGCTTTCCACCTAGTGAAGAGTATAAACAATAATTCCAGTATAGTACGATGAGTATGACAACAAAGAGTGAGCACAAAGTATTAGGGCCATGAAAGTTGTCTTGGTTGGGGGAGCAATCAGAAAAGAATTCTAGAAAAAGTGACATCTTCACTGAGATCTGAAGCAAGAAGAGGGAAGGAAGGATTCAATAGGCAAAAAGGAAATATTATATCCAAAGGGCCTGAGGCAAGACATAATGTGGCAACTGGGAGAAGCTACAGAAGTATGGTTGAAAAGAAGCCTGAAAAGGAAAGGTCAGAGGTACAAAAAAAATCTAAAAATATGGTGTCTCAGAAAGATCAACAATGTCTAACACAGGGGAGGAGACTAAAATAATCACTGGATTTAATGACAAAGTTATCAGTGTCCGTGGATGAATAACCACTAGTTGAATTAACTGGAAAGAATGAATAAGAGTCAAGCAAGTGTGTATAGCAAATGTGGACAACAGAAATAATGACAAAGAGATGGGAAATGAGAGGTTTCTTCAATATAGAGCCTACTCTAAAATATACGTAAATAACAATGGGAAAAAGCCACTACAGATAAAACTCATTCATAGGAAGCTTTAATGTGCACACTAAGGAAGACACAGGTATGTGACCTAGAACACAGGTGGAAGTATCTAGATGTCTTTTTGGTAAACTGAGTCTTTGTGCTTTTTAAATTAAATTGCATGCAGTTACCTTTAAAAATAACTTCTTTTCATTAAAGATATTAACAGTCCAGGGGAAGCCAGGATGGCTCAGCGGGTTGAGCGTTCGTCTTGCAGCCCCCAGGGTCTGAGGATTGAGTCCCGGACGGGGCCCATGTGAACCCATATGCTGAACTGGGCATGTTTGCCATGCAGGGGACCCCTGGCTGGGTTCCCACCCTGTGTGGTCCTGTGACCACCTGGGTGGAATGAAACTATGTCCAAAACTAATGATGTATAACTGTGGAGACTGCTCTGGGCCCTCCTCCCTTCTCTTTGTCTCTGTCTCTGTCAAAATAATAAAACCTAAAAAGAAAAAAGACATTAACAGTTCAAGCAACAACCTGAATGCCTTTAGCAGACCACTTCTTTAAGTAGTCTAGGGATACAAAATCCTTTTGCATGAAAAAAGCTGAAATTTCGCACAAGTATGATATAATATTATGTATGCACAACTCAAGCAAAGCCTCCAAGGTCTGTGAGTTAAAGCTGTTACTATATTGTGAACTGTTTGTCTTATAACAAACTTCTAGCAAAAAAGGTCAGACGATGCTATTATTGTATAGTTGAGGAATCTCTATATAGTACATTTTCTATAGAACATCAGTAGCCATATTTGCCTGGCCTTAGACATCAAAGCAGATTGTGAGGTTTTGGTTCAGTCACTCGGTGCTGGCTTTCCTCAGAGCAGGGATCTTCACATCAGCAAAATCATTCCTGAATCTGTAATTTGCTGCATTAAGCTCTCTAACTTTTTCAAATGTCAAAATGACACAATGACCACTCCATCAGTCATACTATCTACTGCGCTATTGCACATTCAGACAGGAATCCCACCAGAACTTCCAAGTCCACACCTGTTGCCCCACGCTTAGCTGCGTGCCCAGTGGCCCCCAGCATGTTATCGGGCTGCAGGATCATGGAAGAAATGTAGTCCCAGAGCTTGAGTACCTGTACCTGTGCTACCTGAGCAAGGGCACAGGCTCCAAGCTGGAGGCGCATCAGGAGGCGCATCAGGAGGCAGAGGGAGCCAGGGGAGAGGCAGGAGTTGAAGGGGCTGTGTGTGATGAGCAGCAGGAAGGAGAAGGGGCCCAAGAATCCCCCTGATCCTCCCATAGCCGTGTGCCTGTGACCACACATGCACACAGCAGTCCTGTCCCGCCAGTTCCCCACACAGGACAACGAGAAGCCAAGGAGATTGCACAAGGCACTTGCTGCATGCAGCTGGCCCATTTCCATTGTCATTTAAGTCTTTTTTTTTTTTGAGTATTAAATAAAAAATGCATATTAGACAATAGTGGTTACTAGAGGGTAAGGGGTGAGGGAGGAGGGTGGGGGAGTCAAATATGTGGTGATAGATGGAGAACTGACTCTGAGTGGTGAACATAATGCAACACATAGATGATGCACTATATTATAGAACTGTACACCTGAAACCTATATAATTTTACTAACCAATGTCACCGCAATAAATTTAATTAAAAAAATATTTTTCAAGTTCCAGTTGTCATAAATGGCTGTATTTCATCTTATCACTGAGTAGTATTCCATTGTGTAAATGTACCACTTCTTTATCCATTCATCTATCAAAGGTCACTTTGGTTGTTTCCATGATTTGTAAACAAAGAAACAAAAACTCATAGACACAGTCAAGTTTAGTGATTACCTGAGGGTAAGGGGAGGAGGATGGGGGAGTAGGGAGGGGACATCAAATATACAGTGATACAAAGGAAACTGACTCTGGGTGATGAGCACATAATGCAACACATAGACGATTTAAAGTAGGATTATACACCTGGAACCTATGTAATTTTTACCAACCAATGTCACCCCAATAAATTTAACAATTAATAAAAAAAAGAAAAAAAATTTTAAGTACATAGGCTTTTGTAGAATTCAGTGTTTTGAAAGCTTTTAAAAGCTTACCTGTAATTTTATTTTGAGTTGCTATTCACAAATAAAATGCACCCACATTTTCCATTAAATAAAACCAGACATTAAAAAGTTATTTATATTTTAATAATAAGTATATAATATAGTACAAAATGTAAGTGCATACAAATTAGGTTATTTATGCATATCAGTTAAATTGGTTAGCATTTAGTTGATCAACAAATAACAGACTAAACCTGAAATAATTCTTCTTAGTTTGAGAGCCTCAAGTAGAATTATTCCCTAAAAATAGTATTTAAGATATAAGGGAATATACACAATAATATATCCATTCTTGTCGTTCATTCAGAGGCATCACATGTTGACAAACCTGCATATAAAAAAGAAAGTTCTTACTTTCCTTTTATGTATTGTTATTTTGGGCTAATTTTCAACAGGACAACATTTATAGATCCTATGTAAAAAATATCCCCCTGCATATAAAATTCTGTAATATGTGCCCTTAACAGGGTCCTGCAATCCATGACTCAATATCTAACAGGCTAATCCAGCCTAAATTCTACTCTAATAGTTAATAGTTGGTATTTGTGAATGTGGGTAAAGAGGGGTAGTAAAAAGGGGTGTAAATATCCTTTCCTCACTACTTAGAATGTTTTCTAAAATCCTCATTGGGATAGCAGAAAAGATCATCTCTCTTTACCCGGCTCTAGATGTTTTAGAATTTCAGGAATAGCATGCAGACAGAAAGGATAGGGACAGAAAGCTTTTTCCTGTTTCCCTTCACTAGACTGATTTCAGAGTCTACTGATCTGTTCCTGCCTTTGAATTCCTGGCAAAATCAGAAACCCAGAGTTCTGCAAACACCAGAACTATAGCTGTTTCTGGCTCTTAACTTAGTTATCTAAAACTCAGAGCATTTTCTCTTTTAGGTTACCTTAGAATATCTAAATAATGTACACAAAAGTATTTTTGATTACCAAAATTCCTATTACTATTAACACCACTTTATATTTCTATATGATATTCAAAAGTACTTTCATGTACATCATTTTATCTTTACATTAACCTTGTGAAGTATCTGAAGCTGGTGATATTATATTAATTTTATACTTAAAGAGACTGGAACAGAGAGGTTAAATGAATGTCCCATAATCACTGAACCAAATAGTGAGAACTGGATTAGAACCAAAGTGTTTTTCTCCTAGTATGCAATATGAATATCATACTTAAAATAATTTTCCACTTTATTGCATATCTACATTTATTCACAGTATTAATAGCAAAAAGGTTTTTGGGTTTTTTTTAAACAGATATGACAAAAGCTTTAATTAGATAACAATACATTACCATTGTAGACTTTGGTGCCACTTCCACAGCAAATATATTGAGTCCTCTGTTGTTTATGCAGTTTTTACTTAGCTCATTGTTGATGTGAATAATCACTTTATTATCTGACTATAAAAAAGATTTCACAAGTTAACAGTCCTTTCCTTAATAAATACAAATAAAATGATATTAAACATTTTGTAAGTCTTGTGATAGAGGTATTCACAGGGTTCTACAGAAGCACAGAAGACTATAGAAATATAGAAACATTAGCTGTGATTGGGATATCAAGCAAGATCTTATGGAAGCAGTGATACTTGAGATAATAGAATCATAGATAATAGCCTCTAGGGTAGATAGGAACAAGAGAAAGCAGAATGAAGCTGAAAAATGAGAGAAATGCAAGAGTCAAAATATTCCCCTGCTAAGGAACCCATAAGCACTCCCTAATGACTCCAAAGGGGGGAGTTTAACATTTGAGTACCGGTAGTCAAATTTATACCTCACCTCTTCTACTACTTAGCTGTGTGACGTCTTGCAAGTTAACATTCCTGTGCTTCAGTTTCCTTGTGTGTAAAATCGGGATAGTACTTACCTCGTTGGGTTGTTGTGAGAGGTAAATGCGTTGGCATACTCCTCTGTAAAGTGCCTGGCACACTGTACACCAAGCTAGTCCAACCAGCGGCCTGTGTGCTTGCATGCAGCCCAGGATGGCTTGGATGCGGCCCAGCATAAATGCATAGACTTTCTGAAAACATTATGTTTTTGCAATTTTTTTTTTAGCTCATCAGCTATCATTAGTGTTAGTGCATTTTATGTGTGGCCCAAGACTATTCTTCTTCCAATGTGGCCAAGGAAAGCCAAAAAATAGGATACTCCTGTTGTAAACTCTAAAATATTATTACCTCATTTTGGTGAAGAAAGTTTTATTTTCCTTGAGGGAAAACAAGGAGGTAAAAGATTGAAAAATAGGTTACAGCATAGCAGAGGGATTGGGATATTTAAATTAGCAACCCCCTGCCACCCTTGTAATCCTAATTAAAAATAAAAGGCAGGAGATGCCAGGATGGCTCAGCAGGTTGAGTGCTTGTCTTGCAGCCCCAGAGTCTGAGGAGCGAATCCTAGCCCTGGCCCGTGTGGACCCATATGCTGAACTGGGGGTGTGCCCCGAGTTCAGTTCTTACCAAGACAAGCCTCCTATGTGGGAGGCCCCCAGCTCTGCTCCCACCCTGGGTGTGCTTCCCATGCTGGAGGCCCCCCCCGCACTTCCCACCCAACCCCATTCCCACCCTGTGCAGCCCCACCCCCACCTGTGGAATGAAACTATGTAGAAAACTAATGATGTGCAACTATAGAGATTGCTCTGGGCCCTCCCCCTTCTCTCTCTCTCTCTCTCTCTCTCTGTCAAAAACAATAAAAATAAATCTTAAAAACTATCTCTCTACATATCTAAATCCTAGCTATCTTTCAAATCCCATATCACATGCTCAAATCCCACATCACAAATCCCTCCCAAATTTCTAAAGTCTAAACTAACATCAAGTACAAAAGACACAAATACAATAAAAATTCTAGTGTACATATAAAATACTGTATATATAACATGTAATTATTCTCTGATCTCTTTTGAGAGTATTAATTTTCTCTTCCTACCTAGCCCATAAACTCTTTGAAAGCAGAGACTATGTTACACTTTCTGGCAGCCCTTATTGTGACTAGGAGAGTTAGTTATAATATATAATGTATACTCACTGTGTATACTCACAGTGACGCAATAGTCAGCCAAATCTTAAGCACCCTAAGAAATTTACAGCATGCATAAAAGTAATGATAATCTCACGTAGGGACCAAAAGAAATAAGCCAACAGTTTTCTTAAAAAAAAAAAAAGTAAAAATAAAAACAGCTATCTTAAGTTTTTATGAAAATTTATAATTTCTAGAAAACTGGGTATCTCTGCCTTTAAGAATTTATGCATATATTCTCTGCACTATTAATAGTAGCAGGGAAGATGGCCAAAGCTAGAAATAAGTTGCTTAATAAAAACATGTCCTGGACAGTAAATTATACTTAATTATGTAAGATGATATAGTCTATAAAATTTCCAGTATTGTAAACTTTGTGTAAAAAGTTTGGCTAAATGTTTTTCTTTTCTTTTTTTTTTTTTTAAGATTTGTTTTATTATTTTCGACAGAGATAGAGAGACAGAGAAGGGGGAGGGCCCAGCGCGGTCTCCATAGTTGCACATCATCAGTTTTCAACATGGTTTTGGCGGGGGTCTGCACAGGGTAGGAACTGGGCTGGAGGCCTCCCCCATGGGAAGCACACCCCAGTTCCGCATGTGAGTCCACACGAGCCAGGGGCCAGGATTCAATCCTCAGTCCCCAGGGCTGCAAAGCAAGCACTTTACCCACTGAGCCATCCCGGCTTCCCTAAATGTTCTTCTTTGTTTATAATTTTTTTTTAAACATGATGTCTATTACTTAAAGTAATTATGGTTATATGAAAACTTTTAGTAACAAACTAAATACTTTCTACTCAGATTATGCTCTATTTTGATAGTTCTCCAAATATTTTATTTCATAATATTTTAAGAGAAAAACAATTATCTCAAGCCTTTATAAAATACACAAACATTCTCATGTTCAGTTTGAGTTAGATGTGAGAAAAAGGAAGAATATTTGCTTATGATAAATATCATCAATGTAATGGGATATTTAATTATTATGCAAGAATAGAGTAAGAAAGAAGATGGAACACATTAGTAAACATTGCAGTTATGAGAACCCCCTCATAACTGATACCTTGTTTTCGATAACTGAAGTTATCCAGGTGTCACAATTGTAAGTATGTACAATAATATTTTCATAGCCATCCATTACTTTGGCATCGCCTTTGTTAAGGACAGATTTACAAATGGCCTTCTCAAGTTGTCCACTGCAGGCCTCCATATGGACAGCTTTAATTCTTGGCTTGCATTTGTCTGCATAGATATCGATGACAAATGGGCATGCCTGGTATCAAAGAAAAAGCAAACCTTGTTATAGCCTTTTGACAGACTTTAAAATAAATTATTTATCAATATGTTTATCATATGATTTAAGATACATTGCACCTTCTAGCTTATCCTTCTAATATACTTTGAGGAAAATTTTAGTAGTATGAATTAAGTAATAAAAAAGCATAAAATTCTGATTTTTGTCTAGTATATTTACTGATAATATTCAGAAAAAGAAAAAAACTATAACCTCTAACAAAGCAGTAATACCTCCTTTAAGCCCCTGTACCACCACCCCTCCATTTGGTTTAAAGCTAATTCATGTCATATTAATTTCTGAATTTCCTTTTGTCACTTTAAAGTTCCAGAAAGAATTCATCAAAGGGCTCTAAATAAATTATTATGTTTACAAATGAAACTTAATGGATTGATATAGAGTACCAAAAAGAACTGAATGTATAAAATAAATTCATAGTTCATAGGTAGTATAAAAGCACCTTTAAAACTTGAGGTCTAAAAAGATTTTGTGCATTTGGAAATAGATTTTTCTAATGTCTACCTTTTAGTCTTCACCACAGCCTACAAGATGCTACAGGCAGTAGCCTCTGTCTCTCTATCCATCCTAGTCTTCTGTCTCACTGTGCTCCAGCTACGTGGATCTTTCAGATCCTAGAACAAATGAAGCTCTTTCCTATGTCAGAGCCTTCATATGTAGTGTTCTCTCTGTTTGAAGTGTTTTCTCCCATATTTTTACAAGGGTACTTCATCCTTCTCCTTCAGGTTAAAGCTTAAGTGTGACTTCTGCAGAGAGCTGCTCTGGTGTCCCAATCTCCTTCATTCCCCTACTGTTCTCTAGTTTGGTCTCTAGTTTGCTTCTTTCAAGACACTTTTAAAATGATTTTATTTATTTTCCATTTAATTAATCATTCTCCTTCATGGACTATAAATTCCATGAGGGCAAAATTTTGACTATTTTATTCATCATTGCATTCTCAGTGCCTCTTTATTATAGGCTTACCACATGGTAGGCATCCAATAAATATTTGTTGAATAAGTAAATTTATATATACTAATAGTCATCTTTTTATTTGGGAGACAAAAGATAAAGGTCTAAAGTTAGAACATCAACAGGCATTTTTATTAAAATTTTTAAAAATATATTTTAATGACTTCAACCTTTGGCAATAATAAACTCATCTTTTTAAAGAAAGGCAATAAAATGAAAAATCATTGGATTATAAAGCAGAAGACCTGGGTTTGTAATTGGATTTTGCCGTATAATAGCTACATGACTTGGGGAGGTCACTTAACTTCTATGAGGCTTAGTTTCTTCATTGAAAAAGTGGGACTAAATAGTAAATATTCTGCCAAGAGATGTTGAGACTGTCTAATAGGTGACTGTGTGAAAATACAGTAGTTCACAATGTTGAATTATTTTTAAAAAGATCATTTATAAAAATTAAAAGAACAATTGTTAATTTTTTTTTCAATACTAAATAGATTCTGGTATTATTTTGCCGTTTTTCAAGTCTTGGTTATAAGTTTTATTCAACCAAAGAGAAACAATATTTAAAGATTCGATGACAGGGATGCCCGGATAGTTCAGCGGCTGAGCACTTGCCTTGCAATAGCAAGGTTCAGGGTTCAATTCCTGGACCCGACCCATGCAACCCCATATACTGAACTGTATTACAGCTGGTAACTGCCAGGATGGCATAGTGGCAAAGGCTCTCCCTTCCATGTGGGAGGCACCCTGTTTGGTTCCTGCCCTGCATGACCCCACATCCACCTGATTGGAACAAAACCATGTCACAATCAATGATGTACAACTATGGAGACTGCTCTAAGCCCTCCTTCCTTCTCTCTCTCTCTCTCTCTCTCTCTCTCTCTCCCTCTCTCTCTCTCTAACCTTTTCTCAAACAATATAAATCTTTAGAGAAAAATGAAAAGTAAGCATCTTAAAAGGTCTTTGTTAAAGACATGTTCTCTAAAATTTTTTAAATAAAATTGTATTTACTCTAAAAAAAGCTGCCCTATTATGTTTTCTGTTCACATTAATCTTTTAATTACCTATTTTCTTTATCCTACTAAGCTAATACAGGAAGCATGAAACAAAGTAAAAGAAGTTCTGTAAAAGCTAATATACCACATATTATAGATACTATAGAAATACTTAAAAGTACTATATGAGAAATATTATTAAAAAACTTTAGAAATACTATAAAATTACTTTAACAGATCATAATGCTGTGAACAAAAAAAGGGGCTATGAAAATAAACCTGAGAAGCTAAGACCACACGGCAGGCCTGGCAAGGTCAGTGACCAAAAGTAACCACACAGGACGGTCTGACCTCAAATTCCTAATTGGGTAGGTCATAGTAGATAGTCATGTCTCAGGCTATAGCTTCCTTACCTTAAGTGAGCTCTGTCCATTGTTCTTATGCATCTAGCATATACCTTTGAAATGTCACACAAATTCTCTTTTCTAGACCCCTCAAAGGCAAAACCACAAGCACCAGAGCACAAGACCACAGAACTCCTCACTGTTATTTTATTCCCCACATACGGTCTCTATGTACTATCAATGTTAATTAACTATCCTGTACCGGCCAATGTAAAAGAAGTATGCGTCTCTCTATTTTTCCTTTTATCCAATCCTAGAGATTTGCCCACTTTGCTTTCTCCTATCCCCTTAATTTACCACCAATGGATTTTATATAACCCTATTTACATCTCCTTTGAGTATAAAGTATAAAATAAGCTACAAACTGCCAGTTCTCCAGAGCATTTTCTCAATCTGTTAAGATTTTGCTTCTGGGAATATCCTCAAATTTTAGCTAAAATAAACTCTTAGAAGACTTTTCTATAGGCTGCATATTCTTTTGTCGATGATACTAAATTGACTAATCTTACATAGAACAATAACAAAACAAAACAAACAAAAGAAAAGATCAAGGATGCAATTGTAGATATATAAAATCTGGCCTGCCAAATTCTGAAAAGAAACAGAGTATGACCAGATTTTTAAGATCATGGGGACAAGATCTGGCAAAATCATAGTCGTCACTGGGACACTAGATAAAATCTTCCATGAAACAACTCACTGCAATAGGGATAAACAGCCTATAATAATTAACACTGAGGAAAATTTTCCTAGAATAATGAAGGATATGGTTAGTCTATGCTTATTCTGTAACTAAATTAACCATACAGTACATGAACTGAGAATATGCTCTAAAAGACTCTTTGAGCGCTTCCAAATTGATTTTATACAGATGACTCTTCCTCTATGGTTTATGACTATGTACTACTACTACTAATACATTTATTTTCAGGATGAGTCAAAGTATTTCCCTCTTGAAAAGCTATCACCATCATCACTGCCTAGGACATTCCAGATTATTGATGTGACAAAGGATACATTTAACTGGAACAATTATTCATGAATTTTGATTTAGTAATGGTTTGTCTTTATCTTTCCCAAACCTCTAGAGCAATGAAAAGGGCCTTAACAGAACTGGTAAGGCATATCCTTTAAAGATCTTAAAGTAAGATTCTCCAGAGAGCCTCCAGAAGCAGGTAGTCCATGGAATTAACTGCTAACCTAGAACCTTTGAAAAAGCATATGATCGTATGAGGTAGCTTCCTCTCAAGATCATTGGAACAAGATATTTCTATAGGTTATATTCTTTTTGCATATTTTTGCTTATTCATACCTTTCCTCTTCACTGATATAAGGGTTTATATGTCAGACTTGGCTTAGCATGTTCTCCTATTAGTAACAATAACTTCTCCAAGTCTATGTTTTAGGGAAAATGTGTTTAAACTATGAGAAATACAAAAAATACACCTACTATTTGTTACAACACCAAGAAATAATACATCTATAGTTCCACTAAGGATAATTACATCTCATGTACAGCTCCTATGTGGAAATCAGATTATTTAATGCCAACCAGAACCAGGGTTAAATATTTTGTAGTTATTCGTCCGGCCATTCCAAGGATATGATTCCTCATCACCCTCAATGGGTTATATTTCCTTAAATACACTCCAAAAGAATGAAACCTTTGTTAGAAAAGATTCCTGAAGACAGTGATCACATTCAGAGCAGTTGCACTCTACGTAGCCATAAAGACAATTGTTCCTTAATGTTGGTTGACATAGTAATTAATATAGCCTAAGTCCTAAAGGTACAACAAACCAGTTTCAATTCTTTAACTCAAGCAGTTTAAGATAATTAAAAAAAAACACCTTTATTTTCTTTTGACCAACCAGGGAGGAGTCTATACCAATGCTAACATGACATGTTATACTTGGATTAACATTATAAATAAAACCATCTTCAATTAATTAAAAGAACTAACTACAAAGGATTATAAAAGGAAGACTAGGGAATCCTTGATACTTTTCTTGGTCAAGCTTGGAAAATCTAGGGTCATGAGTCTGGAGTGTTCTCCAATCCTTTCTTATAATACTTATAGTTACACTTGTCTCAAAGTTTGTGTGTTGC
The DNA here is from genome assembly GCA_004027555.1 of Craseonycteris thonglongyai. Lineage (NCBI taxonomy): Eukaryota > Metazoa > Chordata > Mammalia > Chiroptera > Craseonycteridae > Craseonycteris > Craseonycteris thonglongyai. Next base: position 43,215 of record PVKE010002065.1, read on the forward strand.
CCAGAATCTTAAAATGCTTCTGTATAGTTGCTGTCCCAACAGAAGACTTAAAGACAAGAACAGGATGAAATCCTGATAAATACAGAAACTGAAAATCAGATCTCCACAGATGAAACCTCTTCTTCCAAGATAATCCATGACAGTGCAAGTGAATCTTCGATCGTTTCTTCTACAGCTTTAGCTGGAGGAAAATCAAAAGGGGAGGCTGGGAACAAAGCAGTTCCCACAAACTCAAGAAAAAACTGATTATTCTACTGTCATGGTAACAAGTAGTTATCAGAACCACTTCAAACCTGTTCAATTGATAGGCAACTGTGTTCATCTCAATAAACACAGTTTTGTAAGCCTCGTAGTATCAGCTCTTCACTTTAGAAAGTTAAGCAGTCAGGGCCAGATTCATGTCAGTAAATATACTGTTGAGTGCCAGACAATCAAAAGTCTCACCCAGGGTAGCCATACTTCCCCAAAATCTATTTAAATAAAATGAGTACTCTGCTCTGCACAGAGGGAATGTAACCAACCAGCATAGCTCTCCCTTACAGTAAGCATTCAGTTTTATCTTTTTATTTCAGCTATTTTTTTTTAAAGATTTATTTTTATTGTTTTTGACAGAGAGAGAGAGAGATACAGAGACAGAGACTAAGAGAAGGGGGAGGGCCCAGAACAGTCTCCATATCATCAGTTTTTCCACATAGTTTCACTCCACAGGTGGGCGCGGGGCTGCAGAGGACAGGAACTGGGTCGGGGTCTCGCCCCGGTAAGAACCGAACTGGGGGCACTCCCCAGTTCAGCATATGGGTCTGCACAGGCCAGGGTCAGGATTCAATCCTTGGTCCCTGGGGTTGCAAAGTGAGCGCTTAACTCACTGAGCCATCCCGGCTTCCTCCAGTTATTTTTTTTTAAGATTTATTTTATTGTTTTTGACAAAGAGAAGGGGGAGGGCCCAGAGCAGGCTCCACAGTTGTATGTCATCAGTTTTCAACATGGTTTTTCATGCTGCACAGGGTGGAAACTGGGCCAGGGTCTGTGGGAGGCATGCCCCTGCAAGCCGGGACCGAACTGGAGGCTTCCCACACATGGGAAGCTCACCCCAGCAAGAACCAAATTGGGAGTCTCCCACATGGGAAATACACTCTAGTTCAGCATATGGGTCTGCACGGGCCAGGGTCAGGACTCAGTCCTCAGACCCCAGGACTGCAAAGTGATTGCTTAACCTGCTGAGCCATCCCTGTTTCCTTTAGTTCAGCTATTGAGTGGTGGTCTCAGCATCCTTTGACATTTTCACGGTATGTATTACAGGCACTTCTCATTTAACAACTGAGTTCCATTCCTATGACTAAATCATTAAGCAAATTGGTCAATAGTGAAGAGCTTAAAGACAGATGTCTTGTGGTTTGTCGTGGTGCCATAAGGTAAATATATATTTTTAAAATATTATGCTACACAACACTAATAAACAAAATATGCAGTCTTGTGTGATTGCAAATGCTTCGTGTAGTGAATGCTGTCCAACTGCAGGAAAAAAAGACAAAGGCTGAGAAATGGGATTCCTCACACTGGAATACTGGTCACAAGTCCAAGCAGTCATTAAAAAGGTAGGTTGTTTAGTAAGAAGTGGCTGTTTTTTACCTTTTGAATTTTCAAAGACATGAGCATATGAAATATTCAGTAAATGAATAAATAAACTTTAAATTTAAAAAGTTTTACCTCAGAAGCCTTTCTTGCCTGTGGTTTCAAAGGTCAATGACATCAGTAAATGCTATAAAATATTTTAGAGTGTCCTTAACCAATTTCTCTATTAAATGAAAGCATGTGTAGTGTCAATATTATTAATAGACTAGGTGCTGATTTTGTACCATGGTTAAAATTTGGGGTTCACTAAATGTTAGATTAAGGTAGAATGTAAAAAATTATTGTACTTATTCACCTCCTATTACTAATAATGGCAAAATATTTATAGTAAACTTTTCAGGAAAAAAGTTTATGAAGGATTTTGAATAATGTCAAAACAAAGAATTAAGCCAATGTCTAAATACACCCAAAACTTAAAATTTGCTGGTGTTAGTGTTGCTAAGTTGATCTATTTATAGAAAGGACAGATGCTATTTTTAATTTTAAATATAAACAAATGTACTATTATCTAACGTGTGGACTGAAACTCTTTAATTCTTTATTTTAAACCTGATACAAAAATACAAAATTTAAGCAGGCCTAATTTTTATTATTCCTCTTGTCTATCACAAGTCTTATTCAACTTCTATACTTATCATGTTAATAAATAATAATGACAGCTAATACATACAAAATGCCTCAAATGAGTCAAGGACCATCCCAAGTGTTTTATAAATATCTTCTTCAAAAGATCAGAATTCCAGTTCTCATTCAGACACATTCCCCTTATTCTAAGAGAGCTTTTACCGTATTTTCCGGCGTATAAAACGACCGGGCATATAAGACGACCCCCTAATTTTACAGTTAAAACATAGGTTTAGGCCTATATTCCCTGTATAAGATTACCCCCCACTTCCGAGGCTGTAGTCTTATACAGCGAATATAGGCCTAAACCTATGTTTTAACTGTAAAATTAGGGGGTCGTCTTATACGCCGGAAAATACGGTATTCAGTTAGGACAAAGTTTTCCTATAAAAATGAGACTCTGGCAACTCACATAGCAATCCCCAATTAAGAAATATAATTTTTTTAATTATAATTTTTTTTCTGCCTATTACATGTTCAAACACCTTTGTTCCTGAATTATTTAAATGGTGGTAGTAAATAAACGTTGGCTAAAACCAGGAACTTGTATAAACTAGCAGAAACATGCTGTTGTACTCAGGATTCATTTAAACACTGAAATTCAAGTATTTGAATGCTCAATTCAAAAGTCGTATGTAAAGAAAATGTTCATGGGGTAAAATATTATGTACATTAAATCCAATCTAAAACCTTCAGATTGCTTTACCTCTGTCAATTCCAGGGCTTTATTGTAGCCCATCGAGTGCAGAGTTACCCAGAGGTCACAGGGATCTCCTTCTCGATCATTGGCTTCCATCAGATTCAGATCCATAAAGCCCCGTCTTGTTAGTTCATTCTTCTTTGTATCAAAATTCTCTGTTAAAACAACCAAAAGTCCTTTGTATTCATAGTATTCATACATTTAATAAAATGCCTATTTTATATTATTCATAAATGTTCATTTTAAAGGAGGCCTTAAGAGTCAATGAGCTATGTAAAAGTGAAATAAGAATAGCTCAAAGCGTGTTTGCGAGATACCATTCTAATTTCCCACAACTCAGCCTAATAATAATTATAGTGATTGATTTGTTTTTTTAACAAATCTGAAGTTATAAATAAGAACATATTCCAAAATTAGCGAGAAAACTATAAATTTTCTCAGTAAATTCCAACCTGCCTGCTTATATAGAGTAGATAATATACTTGTATATTTTTTTAAAATTAAAATACTTCATATGTATTTGCCACTTAAACCCAGCAGAACCTGGATAAATTTGATGTAATACCCCAAATTACTGGTGTTTCAAAAAGGGAGATGGGGATGATGCCAGACTCAAGGAGACTGCTATGTACCTAATTATTTTAATTTTAACTGAACTGTCCCCTGGTCCTTAATAAATCTGTTAGATAATAGAAAATACTTTAGAGTTCACAAATGTCCCAGACAAATCTAAGTATGTCCATTTTAATATTATTTGTAAATAAAACTAAATTAATCGAGGAGTATCTAGACATGTGTAATTCCTGAATTTGTCTATAATATAGATAAATAAACACTTATTCTGGATTATATTCTGCTAACTGCCCTACAACATCAAAGATTCCATTGTCCAACTCTCATCTGTAATATACTCAAGGGAATGGGTACTCTATTTTGAGCTACCTATTTTGTATGCATTATTGTGAGAAAAGCAGCAGAAATATAACTGTTTAAAACTAGTTGATTAACAGTTTAAAATATTTAGTTCAGAAAGTGACTCATAACTTTAACAAGGAAATAAAATGGTAAATGAAGATTAAATTAGATCACAGAAATGATAGCCACTAACATGGAGGCTGGAGCTACTTTGTAATAAAGCAAAATGAAAAAACTTAGTATTTGATATATGAGGGCTGTCGGAAGAACTAAATCTAGCCATTGTCAATATAATGAGAACAGTTACATGGCTAGATACTTTCCAGATAAACCTCGTATAATACAAAGAAATGTATCTATGTATCTAGATATTGTACTATAGAGACTACCAATGAGTGATCTACTTTTAAAACTTAAAAGTCTTACTCCTCTATTAATTTTTTAAAAAATATTAATACCTGACTTCAAGATTTACTTAAGTAATTAAGACAGTGTGGTATTGGCAAAATATTAGACAAACAGATCAGTGAATAGAACAGAGAGCTCAGAAATAGACCCATAAAAATATGTTCAGGGGAAGCCAGGATGGCTCAGTAGGTTAGGCGCTCACTTTGCAGCCCTGGGGATCGGGGATCGAAGATCGAATCCCGGCCCCGACCTGTGCGGACCCATATGCTGAATTGGGGAGTGCCCCCCGTTCAGTTCTCACCAGGGCGAGACCCCGGCCCAGTTCCTGCCCTCTGCAGCCCCGCACCCACCTTGGAATGAAACTATGTGGAAAAACCGATGATGTGCAACTATGGCGACTGTTCTGGGCCCTCCCCCCTTCTCTCTGTCTCTGTATCTCTCTCTCTGTCAAAAACAATAAAAAATAAATAAATAAATATGTTCAACTCATTTGACAAAGGAGCAAAGTCAATTCAATGGAGAAAAGACAGGTCTTCTCAAAAAATGGTGCTAAAATAAATAAAATATTGTAAAATTTTTTGCACCCAACATGCAAAAAACTAAATTTAGACAAGTGCCTTACATCTTTCACAGAAATTAACTCAAATGGATCATAGAACCAAATGGGTCATATACCCAAAACATAAATCTATAAAATTTCAAGATATTAGAAGAAAATTTGGGTGATCTTGTGAATGACTATGAGTTTTTAGACACAACACCAAAAGCATGATCCATGAAAAAAAAAATTGGTAAGTGGGACTCCATTAAAATTAAAAATTTCTGCTCTATGAATGACACTATTAAGAGAATGAAAAGACAAGCCACAGATTGGGCAAAAATACTTACAAAATGTACATCTGATAAAGACTATATCCAATATATACAAAAAACTAACACTAAGAAAACATTTTTTTTTTTTTTTTAGATTTTTATTTTATTGTTTGAGAGGGAAGAAAGAGAGAGAGAGGGACCAGTCTCCATAGTTGTGCATTATTACTTGTGACATGGTTTCATTCCACACAGGTGGATGTGGGGCTGCGCAGGGCAGGAACGGAACTGGGGGCCTCCAGCATGGAAGGCGGCCACCAAGCCATCCTGGCGGTTACCAGTTGCAACACAGTTTAGCATATGGGTTTGCATGGGCTGGGGCTGGGAATCAAACACCAGATATCGTGATTGTGAGGCAAGCACTCAGCTGCTGACCTATCTGGCATTCTCAAAAACAAACATCTTAATCAAAAAATGGGCAAAAAATCTGAACAGATTCCTTACCAAAGAAGATATACAGATGGTAAATAGCATATAAAATGATGTTCAATGTCATATTTCATTAAGGAATTGCAAAGTAAAGCAACATTGAGATGCCAGTATATACTTATTAGAATGGCTAAAATCCAAAAAACTGACAATATCAAATGCTGACAAGAATTTGGAGAAAAGGAATTCTTATTCATTGCTGGTGGAAATGTAAAATGGTACTGTCACTTTGGAAGACAATTTGGCAATTCCTTCCAAGTTAGACACAATTTGACTGTACTATCCAGCAATCATTGAATTGTAATGATTGAAATGAGTTGAAAACTATATACACACAAAAATCTGTACATGAGTGTTTAGAGCAGCTATATTCATAATTACCAAACGCTGGAAACAATCAAGATGTTCTTTAATAGATGAATGGATAAACAAACTGTGGTACCTTCTTAAAATGGAATATTCAGTGCTAAAAAGAAATGAGCTATTAAGCCATGAACGGCATGGAGGGAACTTAAATACTGCTAAGTGAAAGAAGCCAGTCTGAAAAATCTATGTACTATATGACATTCCAACAATTCAATACTCTGGAAGATGCAAAACTATAGAGACAATAAAAAGATCAGTGGTTACCAGGGGTTTGGAATGATGAATAGGTAGTTAAGTAGGTGGAACACAGGTATTTTTTAGGGCAATAAAATGATTCTTTAAGATACTATAATGGCAGATATATGAAATTCTGTATTTGTCAAAACCCACAGAACTGTACAATACAATAAGCCCTAATATCAACTATGGATTTTAGTTAATAATAATGGATTAGTATTGGTTCATCATTTTTAATAAATGTACCATACTAATGCAGGATGTGTATAGTATTACGAAGAATTGCTAGGAGGAGAAAAGGGATATATGGGAGATCTACTCAATCTTTACTATAAATCTAAAACTGTTCTAAAAATAAAGTCTATTAATAAAAAATATTAATAAAAATAAACCTTTTAGTAAAAAAAGGTTATTAAACTGATTACAGATTTTCTTAGTATCAAAAAGAGAATAAAATTAATGTTATACATGACTAGAAAGATAAACATTTCAGCACCAAAAAAGTTTGTTTCTTTGCATTATTGTTACCGTTGGTGAAGGAGACATCCCCCCCCATTATTTTTTAGGTCAACCATTCTTGGGTATTTTTTATATCATGGTGCTTAAAGCTCTGCAGCCTGACTGCCTGGGTTTAAAACTGAACTGTGAAACTCCTTTGATTCTATTTCCTTACCTGTAAAATGAGAATAATAGCACATAACTTAGAGAGTTGATGTGCAGAAGTGCTTCCATCTGGAACATGGTAAATTCAAAAAATGTTACTATCAACTCTACCAATTTAATTAAATTATAAAACTAAAATTTTATTTATCAACAACTTTGACATAAGAAAATCCTAATTACAAGTATGATTCATTCTTATAGAATATGCTCTAGTACTAACAATAGAGAATCAAAAGACTATGTCATTAAAGTTTTAAGATGATTACATCTTACAAAAAATAATATTCAGGGATGCTGAGATGGCTCAGTGGGGTGAGTACTTATTTGCAGCCCTAGGGTCTGAGGATTGTATCCTGGCCCCGGCCTGTGTGGACCCATATGCTGAACTGGGGGCACACCAGGGCAAGCTTTCCATGGGAGACCCCCAGTATGGCTCCCACCCCAGAGGTGCTTCCCATGTAGGAGGCCCCAAGCTCATGGGGATATGCCTCTCATACTGGGAGTAGGGGGTGGGAGCTGACCCGGTTCCTGCCCTGTGCAGCCCTGTGCCCACCTGTGGAGTGAAACTACTGTATATAGAAAACTAACGATGTACAACTATGGAGACAGCTCTCACTGCGTCTCCCCCCCCACCCCGACACACCACTTGTCTCTGTCTCTGTCAAAAGCAATAAAAATAAATCTTAAAAATAATAATACTTTATTAAGTGTATTATCCACCTTGTTAATCAAAGTTTACTATTATATATAAATCAATACACAGTGCTTATTGATTATACTATACAAACTTTTAGTTAAAAAAAGATATAATTTTGAAAGTCTTTTTATTAATATTTCTATGTTACTTGCTGTTTAGATAAACACATTTATCCAATTCCCACCTGGCTCACTGACTGCCAAGTTTAGAGCATTTTAAGAACGAGCCATGAAGCCATAAAGACTTGTCCCGCTGCAGCATCACCCCAGTGAAAGCAGTATGTGAGTTAATCTTTCTTGACTGCATTCTGGCCTCCTCATACTTCTTGTTGTATGACATAGTTGGCTTTTTTTGGTTTTCCCCTTTGACCTTTAAGTTTTTTGGCTTAAATATAAAGACCTACCTTATTCTCAGACTTCTCTTAAGTGACAAATGCTTTTGCCTCATTCTCAGTATTTCCCTTTGCCCATCTTGGTATTTTTGGCTTCCATGCCTCCATGAATGGATTTTCTTAATTCTACTCAAATACAAAAAGCTAAAGAATTTTCAATTTTCAACTTCCTGGGAACACCTTAATTGTTAGTAAAACTCTAGCCTATTGGCTCTCTGCTGCCCTCTTCTGGGCAGTTTAGGGCTCTTGACCATGTCAGTCCCATTTGTATCAGGAGCTAAGACAAAGTTTTTTACATTCTAAATTCCACAAGGCATAAACTGAAAATGAAATTGCAATTAAGTATTAAAATTCATATTTTATTTACCTTGAGTACTACATCAACTATCAATTTAAGGACAATGAATGTTTGTTTTTATGGTCTACAGATAATGCTAATACTACTTATTTTTATTTTATTTATTTATTTTAAATTTTAATTTAAATTTTTATTTTATTTTTGACAGAAAGAGAGAGAGATACAGAGACAGAGGCAGAGAGAGAACTGAACTGTGGGAACTCCCCAGTTCAGCATGTGGGTCTGCCGGAGCCGGGATTCGACCCGCTGAGCCATCCTGGCTTTCCCAATTTTTATTTTTTTAAAAGACTTACTGTTTTGAGAGAAGGTGTGAGAAAGAGAGAGAGAGAGAAGGGAAGGGCTCAGAGCAGTCTCTATAGTTGTACATCATTAGCTGTGACATAGTTTCATTCTACACAGGTAATTCTGGGGCCATGAGGGGCGGGAACTGAACTGGGGGCCTCCTGCATGGGGGCCAAGAACCTTCACCACCGTGCCATCCCCAGTGCACTGCAATTTAGCACATGGGTTTGAATGGACTGGGGCCAGGAATCGAATCCAGAACCTCATGATTGAGAGGCAAGTGCTCAACCTGATGAGCTAACCCAGCATCCCCAATATTACTACCATGTTTCCCCGAAATTAAGACATCCCCCAAAAATAAGACCTACTTACAGTTTTGCCTCTCGCTGAAATATAAGGCATCCCCCAAAAATAAGACCTCCCCGATAATAAGGCCCCCCGAAGCTACTGTAACTCTGGACTCTGGACTGTAGTGGCGGGTGCCGCTGCGCAGCTCACTGTTGGCCACAGCGCAGCTGGAGCAGACAGGAAGTGCGAGGTCTCTTTTCATCAGAAGATGATGACATGACTGTCACTGAATAAATGAGTAAATGTACCATAGATTGTTGTACATGGAAATAATGGTAGTAACAAGAAATTCTTGATACTGTAGGATTCAGTTTGTCTGGTTATGCTGGTTTGTGATGCCAACTACTACCGTATGGTATGTAGGTAATAAATTTCCTTTTTTTTTGTTCAACAATAAATGTGTACCATATTCTTCTTCATGGAAAAATAAGACCTCCCCTGAAAATAAGACCTAGCGCATCTTTGGGAGCAAAAATTAATATAAGACACTGTCTTATTTTTGGGGAAACAGGGTAATATTCCATGGAGAAGTTTGAGATTTTACTTCTTATGGATGAAAGGGGGAAATATATGTATGTGTATATATACATGTGTGTGTGTGTGCATACATATATATTTACATATCTATCCAGAAAAAGAAGTGCTTACCTCTGCAGACAGCCCAAGCATCTTCATCACATTTCTCACCACTTGTTCTCAATTCAAAAAAATTATATTCTTCAAGGCTAAGAAGTCCATTTCCATCTAAGTCAATTACTTCAAATATATCTGCTAAAGCTGACCTAAAATTATAAAAATAACCAATTATTTCTTGTCTTCAAGGCAACTAGACTGAAGGTTTCTATGAAGATAACTTTCAAAAGAAAGTAATATCAAATGTTGAAGTTTTTGCGAACTATATAAAGTTAATGTATCCAAATATATTTTTTTTACTTAGTTTAGTATTCCATGAGATAAAGAAGCTTCTAAAATAACCATAATATCTCAACACATAGTTGGACCTCAATGAATAGTAGTTACCATTTTTTCTCCTTTCTCCAATCTATTTCCTTCTTCCTCTCTACCAGATGTTGTTGTATATTTCTAGGTCATGGGTGAGCTCCCGAAGTGCTCAGACTTCATATTTAACAGTTATCTAAGAAGTCAATAGTACAACTAGCAGGACCTACTTCTAAGGCAGTGCTTACTGGAGGAGAAATCAGTGGATGTGTGACTAAAGTTGATTTGTTAAATGTGTAGAACCAAGAAATGAATGGCAATCCAAGACCCATGAATGAAAAGTCAACTTTCAAGTGCCCAATGAAAGAGTTGAATTATTGAATTGGAATCTTGGGGTAGGGTGGCAACTGGCCAAAGTAAAGGATGGAAGACAGGCTATTAGGCAGGCTATTAATGTACACTATATACTATATCTCCAGTCTAGTTCTAATTTTAAGAAACAAAACTTACCTAAATTCCTTTGTAAGAAATAATTCCCCTGTTTCATCTCTATATACAAGCTGGGCTTCTTCTGTTACTGGTTTTTTTTCTTTCCTGAGCCTACAGCCAGTTGTGGAAGGAATTAACCAATAAATTCCAGGTCCTAGTTCACCAGTCCACCCATAGACCTTTGTTCAAAAGGATCAAAATAAATACATACATACATACATACATATCACTACCATGAGATTAATAACTTTTTTTTCCATTTCAATTGAGTTTAATGGCTTTTAATCTTTCTCTGAAAGCATTAGAAATATATATTTTTTAATCAATATTCACCAATTCTGCTATGGTTCTATCAATCTTTCACAGGCTTCAAAATCTTTTTTAATGTTAAATCTAGTACAAGACCATTAGATGTAATTCTCTCTCTTTTTTTAATGCCCAAAACTATAACAAGAAGTTATATAACTTCTAAATCTTTCCCAATAATCTTTAAAAATGTTTATGATGCAAATATCTTCAACAAACAGGAAGCAAAGACAGAAATCTTAAAATATTTTCTTCAGGTTAGAGTTCCCTAATTTGGTTCAAATATATGATTTGTAAATCAGATTTCAACGACACAAAATAAAAAAAAGTTCACCATTTGTATAAATTAGCCATATTTGTAAGAATCCAACTATATGGACAAAAGCACTGGAATTTTACTATTACTTACGTTAATACGAACTATAAAACAAAATGGCAGAATCCCAGATAAACCCACCTAATATAAAATTATTTTCTATCACAAAATATTTATTATGAGTGCCAGGACATTTTCAGAGGAAAACATTTTATTCTTTTGGTCTATAAAGGAAAACAAAATGGTACCTCTCTGTGGACCTTCTCAGTGCTTTCAAGAACCCAACTGGATTTCTATAAAATCTAGGGGTTGTCTTTGTCAAATAGATTAAATCTAAGCATTTTCTAGTCCTATATAATAACTAAGCAAACAGCTATTTGCCCTTCAGCACAGAATAGCCCTAGAGATTTCCGTCTTGTGTTTTATCTAAAAATTTTCAAAACCCAGGTGTATTTTAGGTCATCTTGGGCATTCACATACAAAATAAAGTAAGTTGCTCATCTGAATTTTGGGTTCAGCCCTATTTCTGCCCTCACATATCAGAGAAACCACAACCCTCCTAAAGTGACCATGTCCTATTTTGATAGAAGAAACAATAAAATAGAACTAAGGGTTATTTTGAAGACTGAAAATTAACCAAATCCATCCTTTGCAAGCCATACTCTTTTAGATTGGCCAGATGTAGATGGATACCTAGGCATGAAAAGTAGTTTTTGCTGCTTCCTAATATATACTATCCCATGAACCTCTCTTATCTTCACATAATAACCTTGACTTGCCACTGTAGATGGCAAAGTGAAAGTCTTTCATGGACACAGAACTTTCCTTAAAAAAAATAATTGTAAAAAACTAAAAATAAAAAAATCCTTTGTAAATATGATATATTACAGATAACCCAAAGCCTATATAGTAAAGAGATAAATAAAAATTCTTTCCAACTTTATTGCAGGAATACTATATACTAAGATTTTTATTTTATTTATTTTTTATTGTTAAATTTATTGGGGTGACATTGGTTGGCAATATAGTTTCCAGGTGTACAACTCTACATTACATCATCTATGCATCACATTATGTGCTCACCACCCAGAATCAGCTCTCCTTCCATCACCACATATCTGGTGCCCACTCCTAACTCCCCTCCCCCACGCTCCCTTCCCCTCCCCCCTTACCCTCAGGTAACCACCAAACTATTGAGGGTGTCCACAAGTTTTTGTTTCTTTGTTACTTTCAGTTTTATATTCCACCTATAAGTGAGGTCATATGTTTCCTGATTCTTTCTGTCTGACTTATTTCACTTAATAAGATGGTTTCAAGGTCCATCCATGTTGTCACAAATGACTGTATTTCATCTTTTCTTATCGCTGAGTAGTATTCCACTGTATAAATGTACCACAACTTCTTTATCCAGTCATCTATCAAAGGACACTTTGGTTGTTTCCATGACTTGGCCACCGTGAACAGTATTGCGATGAACATTCGGGTACAGATATCTTTGCAGATTAAGGTTTTCAGGTTTTTGGGGTAGATACCCAGTAGAGGGATTGATGGGTCATATAGCAATTCCATTCTTAATTTTGGGGGGAATCTCCAGATTGCCTTCTATAGTGATTGCCAGTTTACATTCCCACCAGCAGTGTGTTGTACTAAGATTTTTACACATGCAATCTCATAAGAAAGTAATTTTATCCAAAACAAAATGGGAAAAGCTATTGTTTTAGACAATACTTTATCTTGAACTTTACTTTGTAGTCATTTCTGAAGAAATGTCAAAACGTTAACTTCTGTCATTTTAATTGTTTCTTGCTTATAACTATTCTTGTCCTATTAGGAAGCTTACAATAAAGTTTTTTATACAATATTCCATCAGGGAAATGCTTGTCTGTCATTGGACCTATATAAAGATTAAATATGATATTGCTGTAAGCCCTTGAATAGTATTATTTCTGTTGTTGTGTAGCAGAACTATTTTGTAGTCCTCATAAAATAAATAGCCACATTTATGTATCTACTTCATATATTCAGTCTCTGAGTTAATATATAATTAGAAAAGATCAGAGAAACCCTGTGGGAAACATATAAAACCATCTAAAAGCATTTCTTCAGATCAATCTTTTTTTCTTTTTTTAAAGATTTATTTATTGTTTTTGACAGAGAGAGAGAGAGATACAGAGTCAGAGACAGAGAGAAGGGGGAAGGCCCAGAGCAGTCTCCATAGTTGCACATCATTGGTTTTTCCACATAGTTTCATTCCACAGGTGGGCTTGGGGCTGCACAGGGCAGGAACTGGGCCGGGGTCTCACCCCCGTGAGAACTGAACTGGGGGCACTCCCCAGTTCAGCATATGGGTCCGCACGGGCCAGGGCCGGGATTCGATCCTCGGTCCCCGGGGCTGCAAAATGAGCACCTAACCCACTGAGCCATCCCGGCTTCCCCATGATCAATCTATTTTTGAACCCTATGAGTCAAGCCTGAGGATAGTAATCTTGAAGTTTTTCTTTTTTGTAGTAGCAGTATAAGACAAACATCTAAGGCAACTTTTCCAAAGTCTTAAACTGCTTGTATTTAAAGAGAAAAAGTCCACTGATATCAACCATTTTTATTGAGTATAACAAAAAATGTTCACATTTTTTTTGTAAATGTGTCAGAGCATTTAGAAAAAAAGGAAAGTGAAGTACAATGTCACACAACTTTTAAGTTAAGAAGCTATAAGACAGGGGAAGCTGGGATGGCTCAGCGGGTTAAGCGCTCGCCTTGCAACCCCGGAGACCAGGGATCGAATCCCAGCTCTGGCCCATGTGGACCCATGTGCTGAACTGGGGTGTGCCCCAAGTTCAGTTCTTGCCGGGGCCTATGCAGGAGGCTCCCCGGCCCAGTTCCTGCCCTGAGCAGCCCCGCGCCCACCTGTGGAATAAAACTATATGGAAAACTAATGCTCAACAATGGAGACTGCTCTGGGCCCTCCCCCTTCTCTCTGTCTCTCTCTGTCTGTCTCTGTCAAAAACAATAAAAAAAACAAAAAAACTTCTGCTAAGAAGCCAAGACAGCCAATTAATCCTCAATTCTTAAATCTCAGCAAACAAGACAAAGTCCTTCACAACTAACAAAACATATATAACATGCATAGTGTTTAAGTACTGTATAGACCAGGGGTGTCAAACTCAATTAAAATACAGACCATTTGGTGCAACAGGCAAGATTCACGCGGGCCACATCACATTTACAAACGTCGCTGGAACTGAGTCATCGCGTTTATACAGGCCCACAGGCCCCCAGGAAAGGCACTGGGCCACGTGTATACTCGTCTTCACTAGTTAAAGGTTAATGAGGGAATTGTGTGTACGGTATTGCCTCGATCTCCCCTAAGCGCTATTTTCTTCATACCAATTTTTTCTATTTTCATTTTATTTCAGAGCATCATGGGCCACAAAAAATCACCTTGGGGCTGCATGCGGCCCGCGGGCCGCCAGTTTGACACCGCTGGTATAGACCAAGCTTGTCCAATCTGAGGCCCATGGGCCACATGTGGCCCAGGATGGCTTTGAATGTGGCCCAACACAAATTTGTAAACTTTCTTAAAGCATTATGAGATTTTTTAGCAATTTGTTTTTAGCACATCAGCTATCATTAGTGTTAGTGTATTTTATGTGTAGCCCAAGACAATTCTTCTTCCAACGTGGCCCAGGAAAGCCAAAAGGTTGGGCACCCCTGATATAGAACTTAATTGGAATTAAGTTAAAAAATAAAAAACAAAATATAGAATACATATTATTTTCCCCAAACTAGATTCATACTATATTTTAAAGTTAGGCATTAGAAAATAAATATATATACTTCTCTATTTTGTAGTTCAGTAACACATGTGAGCTGTAGATGTGCTTGACTCTCATTTTCCTTAAGAATATACAAGGCAGTATCAACTGATAGCCATGGGGATGGTTTTCCTATAAACAAAAAACCCAAAATCTTAAAATAAGCAATCACTATTTACTCTTTCCTATCTAAAAAAGAAGTTTTACTTTAGAAATATACATTCTATTTTTATATGTAAACATCAGAGCATTTGCAGTAAGGCACATACTCATATAGAGTGACCTTGTTAGAAACATTATGTAGATATGTAATACTTTCTAAAAATCATAAATTTTTCTTCAACTAATCAGAGAGCTAAGTTGCAGGGCAAACAAGTAGCCTGAAATCCGAGGAAAACAAAACCTTTCAAGAAGAGATGGGATACAAGCCCTGGCTTACTGTAGAGGAGCAGAGGAGAAAGAGATGTCAGACACCATCTATGTGATGACAACTCCAAAATTTCCACCTGCAGCTAAACCTTTCTGCTGAACATTAGACCTATATAACCAACTGCTTCTACTTGGATTTCTATGTCTAAAACTGAACTTTCCCAACCTCTTTAAAACAACAACAACAATAAAAAACTATTTACCTCTATCTCAGTTAATAGTAAATTACTCCTTTCAGTTGCTCAAGCCAACATCTTGGAATCATCTTTAATTTTTTTCTTCTCTCATATATCCCAACCAATCCTCAGGAAATCCTATGGTTCAAACTGCAATATGTGTCCAGAATCTCTTCTTCTTTTCCTCTCTATCTAGACCCAGTTCAAATTCTAGAATTCTGCAATAGTATCCTAGTTGATCTCCTTGCTTTCTTCCAGGTACCCTCCAGTTTATTTGCAATACAGCAACTTGAATGCTCTTATTATGTCTTGTCTCTACTCAAAATCTTCTCATGGAGTTGAAAGTTGGAAAAATGTTGTTTCTATGCTAACAGTAAGAAAAAATGCATTACCCACAAAATCCTAACTTTTCTTGAACTCATCAGAGCTAAGGTCACAGGGCAACCAAGTAGCCTGAAATGAGAGGAAAGACAGACCCTTCCAAGAGCAGATGAAGTGCAAGCACAGTTATCCGTGCTGAAACATAGGACAACATGTCAGGCACCATACAAGTGGAAAAAGAAGATACGAGGGCAGAGAAATATTTGAAGAAATAAAGGTGGAAAATTTTCTAAAAATAATGAAAGACAACAAGCCATACATCCAAGAAGTTCAGAGAGTCCCAAGCAGGACAACAACCAAAAAACAAAACAAATAGCATTAAAAAATAAAAAACACATAGACATATATTCAAACAATTGAAAATCATAGATAAACTGTTGATGGTCACCATGGAAAAAATCCTCATAAGGGTTCCTCATCTCAGAGTAACAGCCCAAGTCTTTATAATAGTAAAAAACCAAAAAACCAAAAAATCTTCTACCTGATTTTGTCCTTGTTCCTCTGTCTTCATCTCCTACTCTCTCTTTATCTCATTCTAGACATTCTAGTACTCTAGTCACCTTGTTGTTTTCTAAAACCAGGCACACTCTTACCTTCTTCTCCACTCTTCATACTTCCACCACTCCAACATCCACAAAGCTTACTTCTGTGTGTTCTATGGAAGACAGCCAAAATAGCTGTCCCTGTCTATATCCACAGCCTGCCCCCCTTTTTTTTTAAGTTTCATAGAGGAAGCCAGGATGGCTCAGGGGGTTAAACACTCACTTTGCAGCCCCAGGGACCGAGGATTGAACTATGGAGACTGCTCTGGGCCCTCCCCCATTTCTCTGTCTCTGTCTTTGTCTATCTCTGTCAAAAACAATAAATCTTTACACATGGGTCTGCATGAGCTGGCCAGGGCCAGGGTTCAATCCTCAGTCCCAGGGGCTGCAAAGCAAGTGCTTAACTGGCTGAGCCATCCCAGCTTCCCCTCCACAGTCCTTTGCACCTTGACTTTGCAGCTCCTCCATCAAGAGGTCAAGTCTATTTCTTCACCTTATAAATTTGCACTTGTCTTGTAACTTGCTGGGAACAACAAAATGTAACAGAAGTAACAGACCAGTTCTGAGCCCAGACCTCTCAGGAGGCCCTCTGGTGCTTCTGCTTTCTCTCTCAAATCCCTGTTACAGCATGAGAATAAATCCAGGCTAATTTACTAGAGGATGAGAGATGATATAAGGCAAAGTCAAGCTGTTCCACCTGAGACCCCGTACAGAGAGCCCAGCCAGACTCCTGCTAACTTATAGCTGACTACAAATGCATGAATAAACCCTACTGAGAACAAAGAACTGCCCAGCAGACCAGCCCACCAGCAAACAAATATTTGTTTTAAGCCACTGAGAGTTTGTCATGTAGCAGTTGATAATTGATAGACCTCTTTCAAAGTCTTTGCTCAAATGTCAGTTTCTTAGTGAAGCACATACTAACCACTCCATTTCAGTGGCAACCCTTATACCCTCAGCATTCACAATGCCCTTTTCACTCTGTTCTTCCCATAGTATTAACCACCTTCTAAAATACCATGATATTTACTATTTATCATGTTTTTTATTTATTGTTTATTTCCCCTACTAGAATGTAAATTCATAAGGGTAGGGATTTTTGTCTTTTTTGTACTCTGATGTATCCTAAGCACCTGTAGTGATACTTAGTTTAAAGAACCTCAGTAAATATTTGATTAATAATAAATAAAATTTTTCATAAGAATACAGAGAATTAACAACTACATTGAATTTGTAGACCTACCTTGATAATTTTATCTGAAAAAATGAATACTGTTATTGTTATTTAAAATCATCAATTACCAAATGTTGTAAGTATCCTACAAGGTATACAGTGAATACTTTGAGTCTCTACTTTAGAAGAAAGAAAAACTGGAAGTGGAAAAAAGCTCTAGTAAGACGATGTTTATATTAAACATAATAAAAGAAAATAAAGATTAATATTTAAAACAACTAATATTAAAAGGATGTTTAGAGAAAGTACTCTTATAGACATTTTTTATTAATTAAAAATTGCATAACAACAATTTTAAATACTAGGTATCACTAATTTTTATCTAGCATTTGTGTACAAAAAAGCATATTACCATGAATGCAAAAATCATTAATAAGAATTGTCTAAGTCATATGATGTAGGACTTGAAGGTATTCAAAAATACTTTAGTTTGCATTGTCTTAAATTATGTTCCTATAGAACTTCTTTTAAATAGATTAATTTTAAAAGTTGATAAATAGCCAAAGTTAAGGAGTAATTAACAAATGAAAAGTTAATTCTATGTCATAAGGAAAGCAGGTAACGTTCTGTCTTTATTTTTAAATGAATCAAAATAAAACATGCTTTAAAAATATACAAAAAGCAACTTAGTTGCTTTGCAAAATATAATACTGTCAATGTACAAATTAACACTTTCTTTAAATGTACGGAATCACATGTTTCTTAGGCAGATTGTTTTCTTCACTAAATAGGACACAAAGAGCACATAAATATCTTTAAAAATATACAGAAAATTTAAACTTGCCTTCAACTTGACTTAGGTTTAATGGCCTAATTGTGAGATAAACCATGGATCTCTGAGCTATTTGCATCTTGTATTGATGACTAATGATTTCACCATCTTCTTCTAAGAAAAAGCAACCCTTTGATTGCACACATTGCCACTCCTGAAATAAAGAAAAAAGAAGTTTTTGCAAATGTTTATTAATTTTTCAGCAAGCATAGCAATGAGGAGAAACTTGAGGAGGACATAAAAGAAATGTCAAATAGAGCCACTGTCTCCAAGAATTTGCAACATCATTTAAAGGCAAAAAATAGATATGATACAATTCAATTATAACTGATAGTAGTATATGGTTAGAACAAAAAAAGAATTGTATATGAAAATAGTGCCTGGCACACTGTAGGTGCTCAATAAATGTTTGTCTAACTGATGTGTGCATGTGGAGGGGGCATAAATATAAACTGAGATGGCAACCCATGAACTGTATCTTGAAGAATCTGCAGAATTTAATTGATGAAACATTAGGAAAAAACAATAAAGAAAAGAAATAAGAAAAATAAAGTTCATGAGAGTAGGAGAATTGTTGAAACAAAGTAATAAATACACATACTGTTGTAATAATCAGGGTGAGATCAGTGCTTGGAACACAGTAAGAATGAAGAAAGGACTGCTAAAACAGGTACGTTGAAAGAAAAGCAATAGAGATTTGTATTTAAAAAGAGAAAATATACAACAACCATAAGTGTTTCAAGTCTAGATTACTAAAAGAACACTGAATAATTTTCACAGTTATAGCAAAATGGTGATAAATATCAATTTTGAAAAAGACCTTTCTACAACATTGGCTCTACTGTCTTTTGGCCTAGCCAGATACCTTCTAATATGTCTATAAGGGATCTCATAACTAGAATTAAGTACAACTTGAAGATAGTACCTTATGCAGAATGTAAAGAATTCTCTATTGAAGGTATGAGAAATTGAGCCATTACCATAGATGTGTGCAAAAATGCTTTTAATTTCTTACCTATAATATAAGATATATTTCCATTCTACTCCTAATTAATTCCAAAAAATATTAGTGAGTTTTCAAAGCTACTTTACAAAGAGTGATTTTGAAAAATTATCTATAAAGATATTTAAATAACATAAAGAATTTAATAATATTAAGGTTACTACCGAAAAAGTATGCATTTGCTGTATAACAACATTAAAAATATGAATTTATTATAGAAAGATTTATATGGCACTGAAAAGACCAGAACAAACATCATTTACATTCAGATTGATTTCTCATTCACATTATTTTTAAGATTTATTTTGTTTTTTACAGAGAGAGACAGAGAGAGATAGAGAGAAGGAGGAGAGCCCAGAGCAGTCTCCATAGTCATACGTCTTCAGTTTTCAACATGGTTTCATTCCACACAGGTGGGCAGGGACCACACAGGGCAGGTACTGGACTGGGAGCCTCCTATATGGGAGGCATGCCCTCTCAAGCCAGGGGCCAAACCAGGGGGTGAGAACCGAACTGGGGGCTTCCCACATGGGAAGCACACACTAGTTCAGCATATGGGTCCGCATGGGCCAGGGTCAGGATTCAATCCTCGTTTCCTGGGGCTGCAAAGCATGCACTTAACCTGCTGAGCCATCCGGGCTTCATTTTTCAATCAGTTTTGACCATAGCATTATCTGATAAAATTTCATCTAATATATTTTATGAATACATTTTTTATATTTACCATCTGGAGTGGTAAGAGATAAGTTTAGAATTACAGAATATTAAAGGTAGAAGAAGCCTAAAAAGCAATCTAGTACAGACTTCTCTTTTGAATGATGACAGTGAAAAGTAACGTGATATGCCTGAGTTACAATTCTCACGGTCCGCAGAGCCAGAGCCAGAACCTAGGACTCCTTACTTTCTCTCCAAACTACAAACTACCGGTATATTCAAAATTCTGTTCTTTATCATACTGAAATATCTGCCATGGTTTTTATAAATCTACTATTTAAAGAAATTTCATGTTTATAAGTTATTATAATAAAGTATGATAAGGCATAATCATTTGGAAGTATCTATATATTGAAGCACTAAGATTATTTAATTTTCTTTAAAACATGTGATTTTAATTTTCTTAAATTTATATTGTAATCATGGGTGTAGCAGCACCCCTCCCCCCTTAAAATGTCTAAATAAAACTGAAAATGAATGCATTTTACCAGGCACACTGGTAGTGAACATAACGTGTAGCATTTGAGAAACTCAAAGATGGAAGAATTTTTCCATGTGCTTATGGTACTTGTGGGGGCAGTGCCATGAACTGACAAAAAATGCTTTTATAAAATTTAACTGGGAAGTGAGTTAAATATATTTATTAGAAGTCTTTCTTAAGTTCCAATTCTAAAAAAGGTACAGGTAGAAGGAAATTTCTAAGTTTCTTTGGAAAGGCAGCCAACCTGCACACTATAATATGTGGTAAATAAGGCTGAAAAATGGTAGGTCACCAGCTATTATAAAATAAAAGTAAGACAAGTGCCACATTTTTATATCAACTAAACTTTAATAATCAGATTATTTTGAATACTAAATAAGATTACTAGGAGAATGTGTAGCTCTCCTGTTTAAAAGAAAGCATTCAAATTTTTAAGATCTGCCAGAGTTACTAAACACACAATGCTCATTTAAACTAAATTTCCTTTAAAACAAATAGACTTTCAATTACACAAAGCTTTTTCTCTATGACCTAGACTCAAATGTTATAAATGAAAAGAAAAAAAAGTACTAACAAATTAGCTAGCTCACTCAAATAAATCAATTTGAAAGGATTAAAGATTAAGTCAACAGTTTGAGTATCATGATAAAAATGGAAGGTAGAGTTAAAAAAAATTTTAAATGACAGTAAGAAATTCCATGCATGATATAATTTTTTGAAAACATAAAGCAAAAATAAAGTAGTATTTTGTAATTCTTATATAGGGCATAAGGTGGTGCTATATTCTTCCAATTCTGATAAATTCATATAAAAGGAAAACTGAACTGTTAATTCATTTATTTCTCATATAAAAACTTTATTTTCATTCATAATATATAAAAAATGCTAAAGACTACAAATTAAAAATAGTAAATTTGAAAATTCTAGTTATCAAAAAACAAATATCAGTAAAGTTGCATTTTTCTTAGAACTTCTTAGAGAATATGATTTGTTTTGACATCAAATTCTGTACTATTATTAAAAATTTAAGTAAGGTAGAATTATTAAGCAGTAAACCAGCCACAGGCTTATAGGAGGATCTTATATATCACCATCACCATCATCATCATCATCATCAACATTGTTAGTGTTGCTTTTCATTAACACAAGTAGGTAAATAGTTATTTATCTATTTGTTATTAAAGAATTATAAACTATACACACTTAAAAACAAAAGGTTAAACAGATGATTTATAAAAGGAAACCTGATATGGACTGCCACCTAATTGACAAGTTGAATTGATCATTTTGAGAATATGAGAAATTTTTAAAACAAAATTATTATTTAGAACCTTCACAAAATGTAAGTTAGATAACCGTCTCAAGTTTAAAATGTTTATATTTCTATTGTTAGTTACATATAGACATATATATAACATGTTAAACAAGACATACATATATATATACACATACCTACATACATGTAAAATACATATGTAGACACATTCTAATTAGGGGTCTGGGTATAGAAAATATTGCATCTCTGAAGTTTCTAAACTCATGGTTTGAGGCTTTCTCTAATTCTCGGCATGAATGGCAATTCAAGCTATTTCTCTCTCAAAGAAAAAGTCCTGACACTCCCTGCACATTATAAAACCAAGGCAAATGCAGGATTAAAAAAGAATAGTGAGTGATACAGTACCTACATATGGCCCAGAGAAAATATTATAATAAATATACCAGTATAGTCCCTATAAGAATCTTATTTTCCTCCTGTAATTCATGTCCTTACCAATTATGTGGGTTTATGGTTTAAAATCTAGCTTATTCATACCCATTACAACCATATTCTAATTTCTGGAAAGACCCTTCTCCCAATTCCATACTTCTCCACTCTACATGAAATTGAGATACCCAAATTTGTTTAAAATAGATTTGAAGTATATGAAGAAAAGTAATTTAACAATATTTTCAGTAACTTATTCTATTGATCTCAATTCAAACAAATTATACAATAACTATACTCATGACCTAGCACTTCTCAGATTTGTTATGAAGTATATAAAATTTATAAAGTAATTTCAAAATAATATGCAAACAAAGAACTGAATCCTGCTGAATAACAAAAGGGTCACAGATTTTTTTTTAAATCATTTTTGTTCATCTAAGAAATATCAAATAGAAAAAAACTGGGCAATATCAAGATCAGAAATAAGATAAAAATTCAGGTATGTAATATGAAGTCTATAAAGTACTTCCAAAAGACAGTAAGTGTTATATGAAAGTCACCAAATTTAAAAGTTGACAGTGTACCAGCTTCTTTTAATAATTAAATTTTCCTAGTGCCTTTCACTAAATCCCAATTATCATCATCATCATTCCCTGCTGTTGATGTCTTAGACCAGGGTTCCCCAACCCCTGGGCCAGTAGTGGTTCATGGCCTATGAGGAACTGGGCCACACAGCAGGAGGTGAGCAGCGGGCAAGTGAGCAAAGCCTCATCTGTATTTACAGCCACTCCTCACTGATCACATTACCACCTGAGCTCTGTCTCCTGTCAGATCAGTAGCAGCATTAGATTACTTGTATAATTATTTCACTATATATTAAAATATAATAATAATAGAAATAAAATGCACAATAAATGTAATGTGCTTGAATCATCCTGAAACTACCACCACCACCACCACCATCACTACCACCCTGGTCTGTGGAAAAATTGTCTTTCATAAAACCAGTCCTTGGTGCCAAAAAGATTGGGGACCAATGTCCTAGAGAGACAACTTCAGTGGTCTTTTGTTATACAATCACTATGGCCTACAGATAAATTCTGGCATTGTTTGTTAAAATTTGTTCCTTCTTTACTATGTTCAGGTATTTGCCTAGGCCTACCTATCATTATTTACTTATTTTTTTTAAGCAAGAGGGACCCTGACACAACAGTGGCCCAGCCTAAGAAGTGTTTGTCCCCATGAGCCTGAGACTCTTCTCCCCAACTTAGAGACAGACAGTGGTCCAGCCTGGGAAACACTGTCTGCCTGACTGCTCAGAATCAGTGAGAACCTATGAGGGCCTCATCAGCATCAGAAGTTTCAGCATTCTGAAAATTAAACTGAGTTTGGAACCACAGTTCTCAAAATTGGGCCAAGACCTACATGCTGAATCTAAAGAGGGTGACTGCTTGCTAACATAAAATATTTTAAGTAGGACCCAGTCTCCTTATATAATAGAAAAATGCCCAGAATACAATAAAAAAACAAAAATGAGGTATCATTACTTTATATCTAGGTAATTCTTTCAGCCTCTCAGATGATCTCCCTAATTTGAGGTCTCTGTACACAATACACAATAGAATAATTTTTCTTAAATTATAATTTCATCATGTCATTCCATATAAATACCTCCTGTCATTTCTTAATTGTGTAATAATATTAATGACATTATTATTTATTAAAGTCAAGACTATGTTCCTGGCATTGTCTTAAATGCTTATATGTGTTAGATGATTTAATCTTTCAAAAACACACTAAACATAATTATCCCCAATTTATAAATAAGGAAACTGAGACTCAGAAATGCTGTTGACTAAATTCCCAAAGGACATGCAGTTATAAAGTGACAAAGCTAAGATTCAAGACGGGTCTGTTTCTATCCAGGGTTCTTAATCTGTTTTTTAATGTTCTTAAACATTTAACAACAGTGCTTAGCACAGAGTAATCACTAAATAGTTGTTAAATGAATAAATGAAATACTGTGCTAATACACTACCTTGGTATAGTAATAAACAAATGAAAATTTTTATTTTTTAATTCAAGGTCCATATTTTATAACTAAGCAAAAGAGCTAGCATACATTACCTTTTTTGTAATATTTTTTTGAGTGAAACTAAATTAAAGGAATTGTAATGGTTTGGACCCAATTAACAAGATGAGTGTGACACAGAAAAAAAATCTTATAGCTTTAATATAATCCATATTAGTATTTATATTTCTCTTCACACTAGTGACACTTTGTATTAGGCAAACCACAACTATTTAAGTTAATTTTATTAACATTCAATTTAGTTGCAAAATACAAAAAGCTTCCATTTATGGAAAATCATATAGCTGAAACACAAAATATTGTGTGTGAACATGTTGGACATGCACACCAAATTGCTTAGGGTGTATAGATTCCTAAATAGTCTGAACAAAATTCCTTGGGGATAATGTTTTAAAATTTTAATATAGAACAAATGTCACCGTCTAGCAATTTAAAGATATAAGGGACTTCAGAGTTCAATAACAAATACAGAGTTGTTATTTGAAACAAAAATGTAGCTCTTGAGAACAATCAGTTCAGTTTTCTAACAGCAGTTATAGTGTGTGGTCATAACCATTTTTCCCCCTTTTACAGAGGTCTCTAGGTACACATTTTTAATGTATCCTAGCACTTTCCAGTTAATGTTTTATATTTCTGTAGCTATTATTTTCTGTTGAAAGAAAACTAGTAAAGGTTCAGTCTAGAAAGGGAAAACAAAGGAAGAAGATCAATATTAACACTCCACAAATATTGACTTAGCAAAGTGACTTTGTTGTCTTTCTCTCATAGGAATTGATATTGAATGAATGATTTATTTATAAGAAACAAAACAAAAAATTGCTTTGCAAAGTACATAATCTATTCATCAATTTTAAAAACTGAAGTCATTATTTCCAAAATGAAAACCTTTTAATAATACTCTTACTCATCATTTTCACTTTAAAAGTATTAGAACTGGCTTATAGGTATAAATGCTGCAATCTACAAAAACAAAAACAAAAAAAAAACCTCAAAGAACTACTTCATAAACTTTATTGGTTCTCTGTAGATACCAAATAGTTATTCATAAACTTAATGTCAATTTTTTCAGAAAAAGTTATATTTATTAATTTAAAATACTATACCTTTATTGAGTTTGGCTCAGTTAACTTTGAGTTTTGGTTACTATTAGCCCCCATGGTAATTGTGAAAGAAATAGATGTTTTGAACTTTTTCGTTGTTGCCAGTAAAGAACTCCTGGTATCACCTGTAACAAATAATCGTTATTTGGTCTCATGTTATGAAAAGCTGTCAATAGAAAATTTGTTTCTAAATACAGTGTAGTATAATAGGCCTGTGTATTAATTTTGTTCTCTTTATTCTTTCTATTGAAATAAAGTCAGAAGTTTTATATTTATCAGGTTTTAATGGTCCCTAATTTATGGGCTACTACTAATAATATTCCTTATTTCAATGTGTCATATTTTAAACTAAAATTTTAGTATTAATAAAATATAATGAGCATAGCCAAGTCAAGTTTCATAATAAAATTTTAATTCAATAGATTTTTATAGCTAAGAATCTAGAAACGGTAGCGACAAAAGTTGGATTCTCATTTGTTTTATCACTGATAAGTGAAGATGCAAGGAAAATTTTATCAGAATATAGTCCTCCTTTCTTGATCATGAAATTCTTGGTATTAAAAAGTAAATACCTTTATTTGGGAATGTTTCTTGATCAGTTTTTCTTACGATTCTAGGTGATGGTTTTGGTACTGGTGATGGGTCCCTTTCAGGGGAACCTTCGATGTGGCTTCCAAACTGTTGACGTTTCAGTTTACTGTCAATCTCCAGTTTTTCTAGAGTAGTTTTTAGACATTGCTCATTGGTTGTCATATATAATTTACAAAACTATAGGAAATAAAAAAGTAGTCCAGTGAGTAAAACATTCAATCATACATTTGGGGGGGAGAAGGCAAATGCACATTAGTAGGCAAGGGATAGACTGATAGATGGAATATATTTCCTATTGAACTGGGTTACTCATTTTATTTTCTTGAATCACACTGACCACCCTCAAGTGACCTTGTGAAATACAGCCATGATTCAAAGAGGAGGTCATACTTTGAGTGAAAATAAAATGTTACACAAAGAGAGGTGATTTATTATTTTTTACAACACAAGTATAGACTTGTATTTGTTCTAAATAATTTTTATGATTCTTCCATCCTAGAAAAGGCATATTTCTGAGGAGAGGCTCTTATGTGTGTGTTTGTGTGTGTGCATATATGTGTGCACATGCATGTATTTTAACTTGGCTATATCATATTTAATGTAGACATATTAAACTGTGGGACTGCAGAGATTAAGTGTCAAGTACAATAGTACACAATATATAAGATGTTACTACTCACATTAAAAAGATGTACCCTTAAAAATACTTCTACACAGAAAGCAAACTGGCATCAACAGAGCTTATGTACCTTGATATAATCAAATTTGCCATCAGCATTCACATCAGCCAAATTTATTATGGCATTCACTTCCTCTCGAGTCATCTTCTCACCTCTCTGAAAAAACAAGATTTATTTTAAAGCAATATGACTAACACTTTGTTATGCATGGGAAGAACGGAAATTTATTTTAATCTTTTCTACAAGTTTGAATATATGCTTCCATTTTAAATCTCAAAATGAATATTTTGTCAAGCAAGCATGAAAATGTTACATAAAATAAAGTTTCACAATTTTATTGAATTTTGTAAAAGTGTGCTGAATTTCAGTTTACTAAATTTCAACACTATGTGTTAATAACATATACCTAGTAGTAACTACTATTACATTTAGAGTAATGATATTTTCTCACATTGTACCAAGAAACAGAATGGATTCCAAGTCCCATTTATACTTTGTTTCTCTTTTACTCATCACATATGAATCAGTGATTTATAGAGTTCTGAATAGGAAAGAATTGCAACAAAACACAAGGGGATTACAACCTGGGCTCAATTTTATACTTTATCTTTTATTTACAAAGCATTTTTCATCCAAAAGTATCCTTAAGTACTTTATAAACAACATATATGTGCTTCATTTCACCTGCCAATGAAATTGTTATTTTTTAATATGGGCCATATAGTTGCCAAAGGTAGATTCTAAGCTGTTTTGCAAAATATCATATTAAAAAACTGTTTCACAGATCGTACCTTTGTTAGAAGTTTATAAAGGTCAGTGTGTAAAATCCAGCCACCATCATTTAGATCTAATTGCTTAAATGATTTTATCAGTTCTGCTTTTGAAGTAGGTTTTTCCTTTCTTAAAATTATACAAAAATCATCAAAATTCAGTTTGGTAGTTTGAGGAGTCCAATACTTATTAATAGTCTTTTGGGATGGATTTCTTCCTGCATGCTGAAGAGCTGCCAATAAAACAAATATTATTTTTTATAGTAACATTTTGAATTGGCATTTAAATATATTTTTTCTTTAAATTACTACATAATATTATACAAAAATATGCACATACCAGTATATTACCTTTGGTGTTGATAATCTAGTAATATCAATGTATGCCTTACTTTCAAAAAAAACAAATATACAGTAATGCCCCTTTTTTATGAGCTGGTCACACACCAGCAGAGTGTTACTTCTGCTAGACCGTGTGTGTGTGTGTGGGGTGTGTGTGTGTGTGTGTGTGTCTGTATGTGTTACCAGCTAAAGACTCTTGATTTATTAATTCCAGTATTAAATACATTTGTCCTATTGGGACAGTTGGGTCAGCCTTCTTGGTTTAATTAACTGACACTATCCAATATACTTCATAAGAGTACATGGAGAAAAAAAGAAAAGATTAAAAACAACCATCCACATTGTTTTGAGGCCATAAGAATAACCTAAAAAATTATAAATTATTACCTTTTCTTGCTCAACAAATATCTTAATAAGATGAATAAATAATTAGCTTGAGAATGTTATAGTCACCAAGGCATGGTATCTAAGAGGCTCATCATTGCTAGCTATTACAGTTTCAAGAACATTAATCATGTCCTAAATGTTAAATATATGCACAAAAAATATTGACTTATAGCTGTAGCTCTGCTAAAAATCAAGAATGTCAACATACTTTGAGAGAAGACTACTGTAGAGATGCAATGGTCAAATTACTTTTCATTTTTAACAAGAACACTTAAACATAGTCCTACAATCAGTTATTCATGAGATGTTCCTATTTAAAAAGCCATACCCTTATAGCTATGAAAGCCAAAGAATTATGATGTGAGAAAGGCTGTGTATATTGTATGTGTCCTATCACATTAAAATATAATGGTGTCAAACAACTGTAGCTATTTTATATAGTTGAATAGGAGTAATTTGGTAATTTTCAAATAAACAAATCTATGCATATTAAGACCTAACACTATCTAAAATGAACCAATGATAAGTTTCCTAAGCAACATTAAAGGAATTAACAGAATTTTAAAAGGTGTAACTATCCTGAACTGTGCTACAATTGTATTATAAAATCTTACATTAGGTATTTCCAACTATCCTAGGTGAGATTTCACAAGATCCATGCATCGTCAATCAGCACTAAAAAATTACAATCTGAATATTCTACAATTTAATGTAATCAGGATTAATATAGATTTTAAAATGTACTAATGAAATATCCTCAAAGAAATAGAAATCAGGTCAGGGTAATAAATACAGACATCTGTGAGTCCGTTACATTGAACATTCATTGTGTACAAGCGTAACATGGGGTAATTTTTTTTTTTTCAGAGGCAAGTTACTTGGCCCTGAAAAAGTTTTTATAATATAAATATAAATTCCACAACTGAAGTATAAAATGCTACCTGCAGTAGTGATTTATGGGTAATAACACATTAGGCGTCAATAGACTGAGAGAAATGTTCTCATCCTGCAGATTATGCCAGAGCATCATACCTACATAACTTAAAATTTTGATGAAGAAACAGAAACAAGATCATCATCTAGATGTGGCTTTCAGAGCTCACCAAAGTTGTAGCTGAGAAAGCCTTTATGGACATTTGTAAAAGTAGAGATAATATAATTTTTTTATTTTCACAGGTTTGGTCTGAGTGCAGGCAAAAGCCCTGATTACTATGCTGTCCTATGAATAAAAGATCAATATTTTTCCCCACATAAAAATAAACAATTCCTTAATTCATCTATCAAGAGAATCAGGAAAAAGGCATATCTTCTAACATTCTATCCTCAGCCAACCTCCACCCTTTGAAAGCTGGGAATCAAGTAGGACTTAAATGAAGTTGTGATTCAAGTCAGAAGTCCATGTAAAAGAAATTGGTATTTCATCCAACTTTGAGAAAATAGGTGTGTAACTCTTTTCCTCAAGTGGCAGTTCAGCATAAGCTTATGACTATCTTTTATTAACAAAATATTTTAAAAATAGACTGCTAGTTACAGTACAACTTTCTCAGAAAATGCCAAAACTAATACTCAGAAAGTAGACATTCCCATATCTAAGAAATGGGTATAATTTAATAACTACTAACCTAACTTTAATCTCTAGTTTAAGAACTAGTTGGAGCCCACTATTTAGTCTGATAACAGTAAAAACATCATGTAATGGTAGATGTTGCAACACTTACACCAAGACACTGATCTTTTGCCAAGGTTTACTTTAAGCTTTGATATGAGTATATACCTGTATTATTTATAAGTTGGGGGAAAAGGGAACTCTAAAGTTCTGGTAATGGTGCTGCTCTCTCTAACATTAAAATGGAATTTCAAAGCACATGTTAATGTGCACAAGTGGCAGAAGGATATAGATGACAGACATAGTAAAAAAGAGACATCACTGGTTCACACTACTACTTCATAAAAATCTACATTATCTAAAACCAGTCATTACAATGTTATAAGAAGTATTCCACCATAAAACCAAAAGTGTATAAAGTATTAAAGAGACAAAAAGTGCATTATCATCCTTCCTGATAATTCTATAAGACTGATAGCACTTTAGTAATATATACTTATTGATACTAAAAGTCATAGTAGCAGAAGTAAACTTTTAAACTTAAATCTCAGCTTATTTTCAAAAGAATAAAGTGAAAAAACTAAAGCTATAGTTTATACTAAAATATAAATATAAATCTTTTCAATTTTTACATTCCCCAAAATGGATTTCCTCAAATACAGATCTTATTGCACACAAACCCAAGACATTGCAAAAATATGTCAGATGTTTTATTTAAGGAAACTCCTTCTAAAGTTAGAAAAGTAAGTTTCTCTACTCATAGTTATCAGCCTTGATGAAAATAAAATGAGTATTCAGTGCTATCTAGTATTGTTGGTTACAATGCTCTAGAGACTAAAGACCCCCAAGTCATTTGATTCACCTAGCAATGACCAAGTTCATTGGTTTGGAAGAAGATATCTGCAACTAGAAGAATTTAAGATATGGTAATGGAGAGAAGTAAAAAAATGACCAACCCCTTCCCTCCTGCCCCCACACATACATGAATAAAAACAAAAGCCAAACGATAACCCAGAACTCTTAATTCTCTTTTAAAGTTCACTTATTTCCTAATAGTTCTCTTTTACAAACATTCACCCCATTTTTATACATCCTTTATATTTTCCTTAGTATAGATCAAATTTAGAGTAGTGAATCAGATGCCAAAAGTGTTTTAACTCTATTATAAATCTTAAAGCACCAAAATGAGAATTAAAAAATATTTTTAAGCAAGTAATTGATAGAAGCTTTAGAAATACAATTCTAGTCTGTATAAACATTGAAAGTTTTATTTTGAAGATCCTACAACATGTAACTACAACTACATAAAATGGCACAATAGCATAAAGTAGTAGTTCCATTGCTCAAACTTCATTAATTGGGATGATTCAACAATGTAATTCTAATTCTGTCCTTGTAATCTATTAACTTTCAACAAATAAGACAAAATACTTAAACTAAAAATTTTTTTTTACCTAAATAAAGTTGATCTTTAGAGCTAATGTTTTCTAAGCTGCTTTTGAAAACAGTTAGGTAGGCAGCTCTACAGTTCATATAAAATACCTCCTCTTCAGTTAGTGGACATTTTTTTGTTCGAGGACTCTCTGAAGGCGTTGATTTCTGATTGGAGAAAGTTGCATCACTTCTGGGACTGATGGCCATTCTACTAGAAAATAATTTAAAAATTAATTTAGTCAGTGTTAATCCCCTAAAAGGTAAATATCACCCCGCTTTTCAAATGGGGGGGGGGAAGAATCTAGATATTAAGGTTTTAAAGGTATATGTGGGGGGGGGGAGATGAACACTATAATAAAATGATTAAGATTATATTATCTGTTAAACTAGAACAAATCTTTGGCAGTTGATTTCTAAGTATAAATATAAATATATATATATACCAAAAGAAGGAAGCTGAGACAAAGACATAACATAATATAAAAAAAAAAGAATCATAAAGCAAAGGAAAAACACACATCTATTATCTCAAAATAAGAGGACAGTCAGTTGGGACTCTTCATAGAGTTGTCATGAGGATTAAACAAGTTAATATAAGTAAAACATATAGAAAAGTGCTTGGCACAAATTATATGCTAAACAAAGTGAAACTCTACAATAAGATAAACATGGACATACCGGTAATTTGAGTGGCAGTTGGCACCCATCTCCACACAGAATCAACCAGATCATTTCATTAACATCTCAATTATGCAGCCCCACATGTTAAATGACTGAATTTTAAAAATCCCATTCATAGCATTATCATGAAATTTTACTGTGTTCCATTACTGATAATAATGTTTTGGATTTATATAACATCTCTGCTCATAAAAGCGTAAAGAACTGCCATACATCATGATTTATCTCTACTACAGTAGACAGGTATTTTTGTTGTTGTTCATTTACAGATGAGGAAATTGAAGAACACAATGTTGCCAGGCTAACAGAAAGTAGCAAAAGGCTGTAAATTTAGTTAAGTTTCTTCTTTATTAATGTGAATGAAGGCTTCTTGTACAATAGTTACTATGAGGCACTAAATTGTGCTGGTGTTCTAAAGGCTTCCAACATTATTTTACCCAGCTTTGACTTTTAAAAATACATTCCAACCTAATAAATTTAATATTTCAAGTTCAACAATAAGACGACTCAGGTAGGGTCCCCTTCAGGACTCATTGGATTCTTACTCAAGAGGCCTAAATCACCTGCACCTTCTTGAATTATATAGGTCTTTTACACTTGGGAAAGAAAGATAATAATCGCTTATCATGGATGAAGTACCCTATTTATAATACACAGACCGCCTGCCTGACACTTTCATATTACACCAGATTTAGAAGGACCCCCATAGGGATGTGGAGTCACAGTCTGGTTACTGCAAATTGGTGTCACTATAATTAAGCACCACAGTTTTAAACACAGATGTGTGCACGCATCTCTTCAAAAATGCAAAAGAAAACCATTCCAATAAGGAAGGAAGAATGAATGTTCATTTTTCAGCAAGCAATTTTCAAATGTATTTTTTTTTAGGATCACCCTCGAATACTCTTTCCAAATAAGGTGACCCCTCACGTGGAAATTCCACGGCAGAAATATTCCAGAATTCTATATTTCCCTTTCCGTAACAAGAGACTAAATTGAAGCTTAAATAAATATATAATTGTACACCCACCCCCGCCCCCCCGCGCCCAAGGCTTGGAAACCTCCTTCATTTAAAACTCCAGCACGAGACTCAGACTGGGGCCTAGAGAGTGTATTGCAGCAAACGACTCCATAAATAACCAGCCACACAATAGCAAGAAAAATAAACTAACAAGCGCCTAGGGCGTTTAAAGGGCCAAGTGAAAACAGAGAGCCAGCCAGGCAGTCACCGTCCCCACACAGTGAAATATGTTCACAGCTGATCTCGGGCAATCTCTCTCTATTTTTGTATTTCTCTGGGCATAAAACTGCATTTATAGGTACATTTTAGGAACCTACATGGACCAAGTGTTAGTGTGGCAGAGAAGTAAAAGAAGCAGGTGGGAGAAAAGGAAGCCGAACAGAAAAGAACAGAACAGGGAGAGAGAGTCAGCGAGCTGACTGCTACCTAACTCCAGCTCACAAACGAGGAAGCGCAGCCAATTCTCCGCACGGATTCCACTATCCGATCACCGCAGCCAGACTGACCTCAGCCTTTCTTTAATTACCATGGTAACTGCACTTCTCTGACACCGGAAATAGGATGCAGAGCACCTCCCTAAACGGTCCGGCTAAAAATATGAGGATGGCCAATGCACAGGGAGCAGAGACGATTCTCGTTCCTCTGTGGGGGCCCATTATAGCCAAAGTAGTGAGAGAGGGTCCTATATTGCACTATCAAGGACTTGATGCCGTCCCAGACTCCCTTTCTCCATTCCCCTCTTGACTCGGATCCCTTGTCACGGGGACCATGTTTCCGGTAGGCCACATTCAGTGTAACACGGAGTCTAGCGTTCGCGGGCTCTGGTTTTTCAGGCTTCTACGTTCCCTTCGGAAGATTCTGTTTTCGGAAGAGGTCACTGAATTCATTTTATTCCGCGGTGGTGCTTCTGTGAAGGTCGAAATGCCGTAGGTATCTCCTCCGCAAGTATTGCTATTTGATGGGCTCCTCTGTGAGCACGAAGGTTCACAATAACGTTTTCTGTTATTCTACTTTTCTGAGTATAAACTTGTCTCTCCCTTCGACATGGTGCTTGGTACCCTCAATTCACCTCTGCTCATCTCCCAGCCGGAGTTATCCGATAGAGTGTCCACTTTAATTCTGGTTCTCACAGACTTTATAGCCTATGGGGCTGTATTTGGTGATTATTTGGTACTTGAAATATTTCAAATATGGTTAACAAACCAAGAACGATACAAAGTAGATTGAAACACGCTGTGTAGTTTGATAAAAACCATTTAATGGCTACATTAATGTGAATAGTTCATATAGACTTTTGGTACAACTCAAGG
The DNA here is from genome assembly GCA_004027555.1 of Craseonycteris thonglongyai. Taxonomy (NCBI): domain Eukaryota; kingdom Metazoa; phylum Chordata; class Mammalia; order Chiroptera; family Craseonycteridae; genus Craseonycteris; species Craseonycteris thonglongyai. The sequence goes on from PVKE010002065.1 coordinate 77,451, forward strand.
ACTGGGTCTCAGACCTGGATTCCAGCTCTCATACCAGGAAGTGTAGCCAATTCTGGGTTTCAGTTTTCTTATTGCTGCCATATAGAAACTTTTAAGTTCAGTAAAAAAGTTTTGGAGGTTTTTGTTGTTGTTTTTTTTGCAGGGGTGGGTGGGTGGGATTAATATCTTAACACATGAAAGTCTCTGGCTGTCCCCAGGGTGACTTAGGTACCCCCTCCTGTGCACCCCTAGAGTAACTTATTTCTCTGTTGTTTTTAAACATGCAAAGTAAAACGGGACATATTACCGGTAATACAAATATAAATGGATATGAAAGTGGAAAGATGTGAGGAATAACACACATTTATTGAATCTTTATGGTTTGGGTATTGTTTTTATCAGTTTACATTTTCTCATTGAATTAAAAAAAAAGGACTTTGAAAGGTAGGGTTTGCTATTAATTTCTATTAATCTCTACTTTGCAGATAAGGAAACTCCACTTAATATAATGTCTTACATACAAGTATCAATAAATATGTTATGGATTATTGAAGAGGTTTTCTTTTCCCCAGAATTAAGCAAAAAGACTTGTCTCCCTACCGCTGCACTAGGAAAACACCCAGTTAACACTTTTGTGAAGCTGCAAGGATAATGTAGCAAAATCCATGATGAGTACTCTAGGAATACAGTGGAAACTGACATGTATTTGCTTAGTAAGTGGTGATACGTCCTGAAGTATGATCCTTTTTGATTATAGATAGCAGGGAGCCAAAAAACTATTGAAAGTGGAACTTTTACACAATCATTTTCTTAACATATTAACAGGTACATATTAGGAGAGACTGCAGTAACTACATTCTGACAATAAATATAATCAGAATATATAGGATTTATATTTAGAATATATAAAGAACTCTTACAACTCACCAGTAAAAAACCAAAAGCCTTATTAAAATAATGCCTCAAAGACTTGAACTAATACCTAAGAAAAAGTTATATGAATGGCAAAAAAAGTATTTTGTTAGGTATCAGAGAAATGAAAAATTAAAACTATTGAAATATTATTTAACACTCAGTAGAAATGACTGTGTATACATTTTCATTTTAAGAATATTAGATGAATGGGATGCCAGATAGCTCAGCAGGTTGAGTGCTTACTTGCCTTGCAACCACAAGGTCTGAGGATCAAATCCCAGCCTCAGCCCATGCAAACCCATGTGCTGAACTGCAGCACAACTAGGTTCTCCCCTCCGATGCAGGTGGCCCTTGGTTTGATTACTGCCCTCTTTGACCTCACATCCAACCATGTAGAATGAAACTATGTCACAAATGATGTACAATTATGGACACTGCTTTGGGTCCTTTCCCTTTCTCCTCTCAAACTGTAAAATAAATCTTTAACAATAAAAAGCATACTAAATAAATATTGAACCTTAGTAAATAGATTTGTTTTGCACAGAGGTATATATGGGTTAGCATTTATGGAACTACTTTTTATGTCTCTAGACCAGGGGTCTCCAAACTTTTCAGCCCGCAGGCCGCATTAACTATCAAACAGCAGTTTGGGGCCAACTACACACTCGAGGTCCAAATAAAAAAGAATCAAAACATAGATGTTGTTTTTAATTATTTATTTAATATTATTTTATTCAGATAAAAAGGTCTCCACGGGCTGGATGAGAGGGCCTCACGGACTACATCCGGCCCGCGGGCCATAGTTTGGAGACCCCTGCTCTAGACTTTAGCAAATAATAAGTGTATTAAAGATAATGGAAGCTAGGTATTTACCATTGGATAGAGAAACTTTAAATATTTTAAGTTGGTATTGGAAGTATTATAAAATCATGGATTTTTATATATAGAGATAAGTAGATAGATAAATGTGTGTGTTTTCTGTTTTAGCTCTGTCCACTGCCTATAAACAATAACCAAAGTAGGTAGCAGTGAACACATCTAATGCCCAGATACTGATTTCTAGATACCATTGACCACAAAAAACAAGTCTTGTTGAAACAGCTACTTAAAGGGCTGGGACAGATAATATATTTTTGTGCTGGAAGTCATCAAAGAATAACAGGTACATAGGGGATATTGGAGGCAGTGTGGAAGGGAAAGTTCCCATTGCCAAATCTGGGAAACTAAGAATGATATGGAGTAGATTGAAACATACTGTATGATTTGATAGAGCCCTTTAGTGGTTACATTAGTGTGGTGAGTTCATATAAACTTGTGGTACAACTCGAGAACTGAGTCTAAGATCTGGATTCCAGCCCAAATGAGGATGTGTATCCAATTAAACATCAAAATAAGTGATAGAAATTGATTGTAATCTGTTGGATGAAATAAAATTCCTTGATTTCATAGTAATATAAATAAGTGAATAAAGAGTAGAAAGGAAAGCTTTTTCTAGGATTAGGATGCTAACTCATAAATATAAAAGAAATACAGAATTAGAAAGTCATCAGTGGCTCTTCAAAAATATTGGAGGAGGGGATGCCAGGATGGTTCAGTGGGTTGAGCTCTCGTCTTGCTGCCCCAGGGTCCAAGGATCCAATCCTGGCTCGGCCCATGCAGACCCATATGCCGAGCTGGGGTTTGCTCTCAGTTCGGTTCGTGCTGGGGCAGGCTTCCCATATGGGAGGCACCTGGTTCTGCTTCCTCCCTGAGTGTGCCTCCCATATGGGAGGCCCCCGGCCAGTTTTTGCCCTGCATGGCCCCACACCCACCTGTGGAACAATACTATATCGAAAATGAATATACAACTATGGAGACTACTCTGGGCTCTCTCCATTCTCCCTGAATCTTTGTCGAAAACAATAAAAAAAAATCTTAAAAAATATGTATTGGAAGAAAGTTTTATATGAAACATAATATTTATATATAAGATTTCGTATTTATTACATTGGAGAAAACTGGCAGATAACATCTTAACCAATAAAACAAATACATATGTGATATTTATGCCAAAAAATACTTAACTTCATGGGAAAAATCAGATAAACCCAAATTGACATATTCTACAAAAATAGCTAACCTATACTCTTGAAAATGTTTAGACTAAGAAAAAGAAAGGTTGAGGAACTGTTACAGATTAAGGGAGACCAAAGATACAGGACAATTAAATGCAATGAATGATCTAGGATTGGATCTTAGACTGGGTGGAAAACTGGCTTTAAAAAACATTGGAAGGGAAGCCAGGATGGCTCTGTGGGTTAAGCACTCGCTTTGTAGCCCTGGGGCCTGAGGATCGAGTCCCGGCCCTCGCTTGTGTGGACCCATATGCTGAACTGGGGTGAGCTTTTCATGCTGGAGGCCCCCAGCCCAGTTCCTGCCCTGCGCTGCCCCCACCCACCTGTGTAGAACAAAACCATGTTGAAAACGGATGAAGTTCAACTGTGGAGACTGCTCTGGGCCCTCCCCCTTCTCTCTGTCTCTGTCTGTCAAACACAATAAAATAAATCTTTAAAAAATAAAAATAGGGGAAGCTGGGATGGCTCAGTGGGTTAAGTGCTCACTTTGCAGCCCTGGGAACCGACGATCGAATCCCGGTCCCGGCTTGTGTGGACCCATATGCTGAACTGGGGAGTTCCCCCAGTTCATTTCTCACCGGGTTGAAACCCTGGCCCAGTTCCTGCCCTGTGCAGCCCCACGCCCACCTGTGGAATGAAACTACGGAAAAACCAATGATGTGCAACTATGGAGACTGTACTGGGCCCTCCCCCTTCTCTCTGTCTCTGTATCTCTTGCTCTCTGTCAAAAACAATAAAAATAAATCTTTAAAAAATAAAAATAAAGAACATTGGAACAAGTGTTAAAATTTTAATGTGGACTATTGATAATATTGTATCAGTGATTAATTTCCTGATTTTGATCAGCATACAAAAATCAGTTATACCCTGATAAAAAAAACACTAGAAGGAGAAATTAAGAAAACAATTCCACTTACCATTGCAGCAGAGTGAAATACCTAGGAATAAATTTACCCAAGGAGGTGAAAGTCTTGACATCTAAAAGACAGTGATAGACATTGAAGAAGATACAAATAAATGGAAAAATATTTCATCTTCATAGAATGGAAAAATTAATATTTTTTTGAAGATTTATTTTATTATTTGACAGAGAGAAGGGAAGGCCCAGAGCAGTCCCCACAGCTGCACATCATCAGTTCTGACAAGAGTTTTATTCCACACAGGTGCATGCAGGGCTATCCAGGGCAGGAACCGAACTGGGGGCCTCCCACATGGGACTCACGCCCCAGTTCAGCATATGGGCCGTTACGGGCCAGGGCCAGGACTCGATCCTCATACTCCAAGGCCGCAAGGCAAGTGGTCAACCTATTGAGCCATCCCAGCATCCTCAATTAATATTGTTAAAACACCCATTCTACCCATAGCAATCAATCTACAGATTTAATGCAATCAATATGAATATTCCAATGACATTTTCACAGGAATAGAACAAATAATCTTAACATGTGTGTGGAGCCACAAAAGACACAGAGTAGCCAAAGCAATCTTGATAAAGTACAAATCTGGAGGCATCATGCTGATTTCAAACTATTTTGAAGCAATAATAATCAAAACAGTCTATTGTGGGCATAAAATAGACATATAGACCAATGGAACAGAATAGAGAGCCCAGAAATAGTCATGCATATATGGTCAATTAATTTACAACAAAGGAAGCCAAGAACATACAGTAGGAAAAGGAAAGTATTCACTAAATAGTGTTGGGAAAACTGGACCCCTATATTATATCATAAACAAAATTCAACTCAAAGTAGATTTAAGACTTGAAACCATAAAACTAGAAGAAAACGTAGGCAGTAAACTCCTTGACATTGATCTTGGTGGTGATTTTTTGGATTTGACACCAAAAACAAAAATAAACAAGTGGGACATCAAATTAAAGAGCTTTTTCATAGTAAAGGAATCATCAACAAAGTGAAAAGGCAAACTATGAAGCAAACAAAAAAACTGGCAAAACATCTTTCTTATAAGGGGTTAATATCCAAAATATATAAAGAACTCATACAATTTAATAACAAAAAAAAGAAGGAAATTATTTTTAAATGAGCAAAGGATCTGAATTGACATTTTTCGAGAGAACACACAGATGGCCAACAGGTACATGAAAAAGTACTCAACATCAATAATCAAGGAAATGCAAGTCAAAACCACAATGAGATATCATTTTACACCTGTTAGAATGACTTATCAAAAAGGTTAGAGATAACAAGTGCAGGTGAAGGTTCTTGCCTCATGTGGGAGGCCCCTGGTTCAATTCCAGCTCTGTGCGGTCCCATATCCACCTGTGTGGAATGAAACCATGTCACAACTAACTAAGGGTGTACAACTATGGAGACTGCTCTGGGCCTTCCCCCTTCTCAAAACAATAAAATAAATCTTTAAAAAAGAATAGAGGCATTTAATTTTATGGCTGGATATTTTCTGGACAGCCTCATTTATTTGTATAACTAGAGAATGGTAAAGCAAATGGGTCAAAACCTAAACAAGTGGCAAGGATGGATAAAAGATAATAAGAATTCTTATTCCTAGAACTTTTTTTTTTTTAATTTAAAATTGTATAAAAATTCAGTTACAAAAAAGTTCTTCAAACTTTTTAAAGAGTTCTAATGATGGATTGAACAGTAAGTTAGACACAGTTGAAAGAATTAGATAACTGGCAGATGGAGGTGAAGAAATTGCCAAAATGAGTATAGAGACCAATGATAAGAAATATGAGTTTAGAACTATGGAAAATGAACAAAAAAGTCTAAAATTACCTCTAGATGAAGTCTCAGAAAAGTAAAATGAAGGCCAGTCAATATAAAAGAAATCATGGGTTAAATTTTTCCAGAACTAAGACACAAAGCCATATGAGACTATTTTTGAGATAATACTGTGTTATGGGTATGACATCCTTTGGGAACCTGCACTTAAACTACCTTAAATAGGAATGGAAAATCATAAAAATTAAAGGAATTAAATATATTCTTGGATTTAAGACTGAGGTTTTAAATAACAAGTAAACATAATTAAATTTATTAATTCATATAACACCCTTTGTTTCCATCACTGTGTCAGACTTTGGGAATTCAAATGGGGACAGATACTACACCTCTAGGAATTTCAGTTTTAGTGGGAAAGATAGTTCAAGTGTTTTTAGAACTCATAACCTACAAGTTAGCAAACAAGGTGCTAATAATAAAAATATCTTGGTCTAGGCAGGAAAGACTATCATAAATAGATTATTTCAATATGATAAGTTTAATTAGAGAGACATGTAATGTGCTATCTAGGTATAGAGTGAAAAGATCCTTAGTGCAAACTGGACATTGGGAAAACTTAGAAATGATTGTGCTAGAATCTCGAAGGGTAGCATCAATATTTATTATTAGTTTTTATGTTGTAAAATATACAAGAAAGTATGTAAAATATTAACCCATCTACAATATTTAATTCTGATAAACCTATTTGGTCCCTTTCAATAGACTCTAAAGGACTTAGGTTTTTTTATGTTTATGTGTGTGTGATGATATACATATTTATGTTTCTCACAGAAGTAATAGTAATGAATATTAATGTTCATTTTTTAGAATACCCATTTAAGTGAAATGATTTTATGGCATTTCTTATTTTATTCAACCCAAAGAACATCTTACCTCCATCTGTTTATCTTCTGGGGTCATTATTCCCAAATATTCCCCTTTTGCTTCTGTGTGAATTCTTTATTAATTTTTTAATAAAGAAGCTTTTGACACCATAAACATATTGTCCAGTAACTGGTTAAAGTTTTGACCAGTTTTGTCATGAAAAATAACAGGTTTAATCATTTAGGTGCTTTCACATAGTGACCATATTTTTACATGTAGAGATGTTCCCTATGTAGAGACATGTAGAGACTCACCTATGCTGATAGTAAATTATTGTGTAACCATTATGAATACTAAACACAAAAGAGGGGAAGCCAGGATGGCTCAGTGGATTGAGCGCACACTTTGCAGCCCTGGGGACCAAGGATCAAATCCCAGCCCAGCCTGTGCAGACCCGTATGCTGAACTGGGGAGTGCCCCCAGTTCGGTTCTCACCAGGGTGAAACCCCAGCCCAGTTGCTGCCCTGCGCAGCCTCGCACCCACCTGTGGAATGAAACTATGTGGAAAAACTAATGCTGTGCAACTGTGGAGACTGTTCTGGGCTCTCTTCCCTCTCTCTGTCTCTTTACACCTATCTCTCTCTCTCTCTCTCTCCCTGTCAAAAACAATAAAAAAATAAAATAAAAACAACACAAGAGCACAAGCTTGAATGGAAGTATGCAAAGAGAATACAGGAGATGCTTCTCCCTTTTTTTGCCCATTCCTATACAGAGAATGGGGGGGGGGGATCATTTTAGGTATCTCAGTTTATACCTAAGGAGTCATGGAATATTTGGCCATTGCCTTTCATCAAAGGATTTTTAAGTATCACATAAACATACTCAATAATTCTAAACACTCTTATGAAGTTGTAACTGGCAATATTATCAGTTCCATTATAGTAAGGAGTAAATGGAAACCCTGACATACTAACTGATATTTTTATTTTCCATTCAGAAATTTCCAACTAGTTTACAGGCCAGTATTAACTTTAGGAAGCTTAGTGAGATTATGTGATTTACCCAACATTAAGGAACAAATTTGGCATTGTATCAGGGCTCCCTGAGTCTTAATCTGCTTTTCTAAATTGATCTTCCCTCCACACACACTCTTACCCTCAGCTCAGCTATTCAAAATTATATTTAATCCAGTGTTTTAAAAGTCCTATAAGAGAGCTTCAAATTGTAATTTTGTGAGTTTTGATTCTTAATTAGAAATCAAATAATAGTTGATCTATTTTAGAATAATTTCTTTTGTGTTAAATGTACATAAAATTTACGATTTTTAAGTGTACAGATCTGTGGCATTAAGTACATTCACATTTGTACAACAATCACCATTATTCATGTCCAAAACTTTTCATCTTGCAAAACTGAAACTTTGTACCCATTACACAGTAACTCCCTATTCACTCTGCCTCCCATCACCTGGCAACCATTCTATTTTCATCATTATAATTTTGATTACTTTAAGTACCTCACTTGAGTGGAATTATAAGGTGTTTTGTCCTTCTGTGATTGGCTTGTTTCACTTAGCATAATGTCTTCAAGTTTCATGTGTTGTAGCATGTGCCACAATTTTCTGTTTAAGGCTGAATAATATTCAATTGTAAGCATGTATATGTGCTCGTATGTGTATACCACATTTTGTTTACTCATTTATGGACATTTGCATTACTTTTACTTTTGGCTATTTTTAAAATATTTTATTTTTATTGTTTTTGACAGAGAGAGAGAGAGCGAGAGAGAGAGACAGAGACAGAGAGAAGGGGGAGGGCCCAGAACAGCCTCCATAGTTGTACATCGTCAGTTTTTCTACACATAGTTTCAACAGGTGGGCGCGGGGCTGCACAGGGCAGGAACTGGGCCAGGGTCTCACCCTGGTGAGAACTGAACTGGGAGCACTCCCCAGTTCAGCATATGGGTCCGCATGGGCTGGGGCCAGGATTCGATCCTCAGTCCCCGGGGGCTGCAAAGTGAGCGCTTAACCCACTGAGCCATTCTGGCTTCCCCATCTTTTTGGCTATTTTGAATAATACTGCTATGAACTTGGGTGTACAAATATCTGTTCATGTCCCTGCTTTCAGTTTTATTAGGATATGTACCCAGAAGTGGAATTGCTGGATTATGTTGTAATTCTGTGTTTAATTTTTTGAGGAACTGCCAGACTTTTCCACAGCAGCTATACCATTTTATAGTCCTACCAGCAGTGCACAAGAGTTCTAGTTTCTCCACATCCTGGCCAACACTTATGTTCTGTGTTTTTGATAGTAGCCATCCTAATGGTTGTAAAGTGGTATCTCATTGTGGTTCTGATTTGAATTTCCTTAATATTAATGTTGCTGAGCATCTCTTCATGTGTTTATTTGCCATTTGTGTATCTTTAAAGAAATTTCTATTTGAGTTTGTTGCCTTTTTTAAGTGCCCAGGTTTTTTAAACTAAAATGATAAACAACAGGAGTTGCTTATAATTTTACAAAACAATCAAGGATATATCACTTTTAATTACTAACTGGTGGTAACAAGTGAATAAATACTTTATAGAGAAATATCCCATTTATCTAATCAAGTTTCACCTGTTCTTCCTTTATAATACATGTTTCATCCATCTCTTCCTTTGTTCTTATTTATGTCATCCCAATCTGCTTGACATCATCTCGTGCTTGTAGTGCATTTGTACCTGGGTAAAAGTGGGTAAAACATAGAATAATCGATACCTTGACTGTGGGCTCAGTTTTAATAGAACAGTAAAAATAAATGGACATAAATTCTCCAGTAGGTTTGCTCTTTATTACCTCTTCTTTAGCTTCTCCCTCAATTCAACAAATTTATTATTCACAGGACCTGAGATCTGAGTTTCTCTCACTTAAGTTGTGTGACAGTAGACAAGTCACATCAGCCCATGCCTATTGGATAAACTAAGTGATTTCTTAGGATTCTCCTAATATTATCTATTAAATTTTTCTATGGTTTTTGTAAAGTTACAGTGATCCCTCGTTTTTTGCGGTTAATGGGGACCAGAACCTTCCGCGAAAGCTGAAAAACCGCGAAGTAGGATTTGCCCCTAGGAATTTTCGTGTACGCGGGTACAAGAATGTTTTAAATACGTAAACAGTATTCATACTTTACTCATTTAAGACAAAAATTACAACAGTATACGTATTTACTTAAACGTGTCAGTGCTAATTAATAAGGTTCATTACAAAACCTTATACAGTAATAAACATTAATCAACATTGCTTTCTGAGAGAGGCGAAGAGTCTTGTGTTGGTGGCGGAGGAGAGGCTCTCACGTGACTCGTAGAAGCTTTAGGCTCACTCGGAGCCTCTTCTGCTGGAGGCGCTGACGGTAGAGCTGGGGGCTTTACCTTGGAGAGAAACGTGGTGATGGGTGGTTGATGTCTTTGTTTTTTCTTTTCCTTCAAAATTCCCCTGTACAAGGACATAACCCCGTCAACGCGATGGCTGAACTCTACAGCTCGAACCATGTTGTCGTCAATGTCTTGTGCAAATTGTTGCATCGCTCTTGCCATGTGGCACAATTGTTGCAGATTCTCCAGGGTAAGGCCACGCTTTTCAGTTTCTTCTTCGTCTTCCTCTTCGTTTTCTTCCTTACTTGCAGACTTTGTCATCTCAAGGAGGTCTTCATCGGTCAGTGGGTCCGAGTGGCAATCGATAAGGGCGCTGATGTCTTCTTCCGTCATGTCGACAAGTCCTTCATTCCTTATGATGTGAGCCAGCCTCACCGCCTTCTCCACCACTGAGTGATGAACTTCTTCAGGAGTGAAGCCTGGATAGTCATGCACCACGTTCGGCCATAATTTCTTCCAGCTAGATTTTATGGTCTCACTCTTCATGTCCTTTAATGCTTGCTGAATATTAGACAAACATGAGGCAATGTCGTAACTGTGCCAGTATGCTTTCAAGGTGAATTTGTCATTGGCATCGTCAACTGCCGAGATGAGGCCCTCCATCGTGGAGCGAGTGTAGAGTGCCTTAAAGGCACGAATGGCACCTTGATCCATCGGCTGAATTAGAGATGTAGTGTTCGGGGGCAGAAGCTCTATCTGCACACCGTCATATTGCAGGTCCGTTGCATGGCCTCCTGCACAGTCCATCAGGAGAAGGACCTTAAAGGGGAGGCCCTTTTCAGCCAGATACAGCTTCACCTGGGGAATGAAGCCATGGAGGAACCATTCAAGGGTCAGAGC